>JAHLJT010001601.1:0-25187 GCA_031308135.1 Acheta domesticus
GTGGTGACAGTATGAGGCGTGGCTTACCTTTGGAGCCCTGCAGACGTCGACCGAGCTATGAGACTAGAATCTAAAATCCTGCCAGCGTCGCAAGTGGAACCCTAGGAGCTCCCGGCGCGAGGCAACGCAGTCAGTGGATGGCCGCAGTGTGCGTATCGCAGTGTGGTAGCGTGGCTTACCTTTGGAGCCCTGCAGACGTCGACCGAGCTATGAGACTAGAATCTAAAATCCTGCCAGCGCCGCAAGTGGAACCCTAGGAGCTCCCGGCGCGAGGCAACGCAGTCAGTGGATGGCCGCAGTGTGCGTATCGCAGTGTGGTAGCGTGGCTTACCTTTGGAGCCCTGCAGACGTCGACCGAGCTATGAGACTAGAATCTAAAATCCGGCCAGCGTCGCAAGTGGAACCCTAGGAGCTCCCGGCGCGAGGCAACGCAGTCAGTGGATGGCCGCAGTGTGCGTATCGCAGTGTGGTAGCGTGGCTTACCTTTGGAGCCCTGCAGACGTCGACCGAGCTATGAGACTAGAATCTAAAATCCTGCCAGCGCCGCAAGTGGAACCCTAGGAGCTCCCGGCGCGAGGCAACGCAGTCAGTGGATGGCCGCAGTGTGCGTATCGCAGTGTGGTAGCGTGGCTTACCTTTGGAGCCCTGCAGACGTCGACCGAGCTATGAGACTAGAATCTAAAATCCTGCCAGCGCCGCAAGTGGAACCCTAGGAGCTCCCGGCGCGAGGCAACGCAGTCAGTGGATGGCCGCAGTGTGCGTATCGCAGTGTGGTAGCGTGGCTTACCTTTGGAGCCCTGCAGACGTCGACCGAGCTATGAGACTAGAATCTAAAATCCTGCCAGCGCCGCAAGTGGAACCCTAGGAGCTCCCGGCGCGAGGCAACGCAGTCAGTGGATGGCCGCAGTGTGCGTATCGCAGTGTGGTAGCGTGGCTTACCTTTGGAGCCCTGCAGACGTCGACCGAGCTATGAGACTAGAATCTAAAATCCGGCCAGCGCCGCAAGTGGAACCCTAGGAGCTCCCGGCGCGAGGCAACGCAGTCAGTGGATGGCCGCAGTGTGCGTATCGCAGTGTGGTAGCGTGGCTTACCTTTGGAGCCCTGCAGACGTCGACCGAGCTATGAGACTAGAATCTAAAATCCGGCCAGCGCCGCAAGTGGAACCCTAGGAGCTCCCGGCGCGAGGCAACGCAGTCAGTGGATGGCCGCAGTGTGCGTATCGCAGTGTGGTAGCGTGGCTTACCTTTGGAGCCCTGCAGACGTCGACCGAGCTATGAGACTAGAATCTAAAATCCTGCCAGCGCCGCAAGTGGAACCCTAGGAGCTCCCGGCGCGAGGCAACGCAGTCAGTGGATGGCCGCAGTGTGCGTATCGCAGTGTGGTAGCGTGGCTTACCTTTGGAGCCCTGCAGACGTCGACCGAGCTATGAGACTAGAATCTAAAATCCTGCCAGCGCCGCAAGTGGAACCCTAGGAGCTCCCGGCGCGAGGCAACGCAGTCAGTGGATGGCCGCAGTGTGCGTATCGCAGTGTGGTAGCGTGGCTTACCTTTGGAGCCCTGCAGACGTCGACCGAGCTATGAGACTAGAATCTAAAATCCTGCCAGCGTCGCAAGTGGAACCCTAGGAGCTCCCGGCGCGAGGCAACGCAGTCAGTGGATGGCCGCAGTGTGCGTATCGCAGTGTGGTAGCGTGGCTTACCTTTGGAGCCCTGCAGACGTCGACCGAGCTATGAGACTAGAATCTAAAATCCTGCCAGCGCCGCAAGTGGAACCCTAGGAGCTCCCGGCGCGAGGCAACGCAGTCAGTGGATGGCCGCAGTGTGCGTATCGCAGTGTGGTAGCGTGGCTTACCTTTGGAGCCCTGCAGACGTCGACCGAGCTATGAGACTAGAATCTAAAATCCTGCCAGCGCCGCAAGTGGAACCCTAGGAGCTCCCGGCGCGAGGCAACGCAGTCAGTGGATGGCCGCAGTGTGCGTATCGCAGTGTGGTAGCGTGGCTTACCTTTGGAGCCCTGCAGACGTCGACCGAGCTATGAGACTAGAATCTAAAATCCTGCCAGCGTCGCAAGTGGAACCCTAGGAGCTCCCGGCGCGAGGCAACGCAGTCAGTGGATGGCCGCAGTGTGCGTATCGCAGTGTGGTAGCGTGGCTTACCTTTGGAGCCCTGCAGACGTCGACCGAGCTATGAGACTAGAATCTAAAATCCTGCCAGCGTCGCAAGTGGAACCCTAGGAGCTCCCGGCGCGAGGCAACGCAGTCAGTGGATGGCCGCAGTGTGCGTATCGCAGTGTGGTAGCGTGGCTTACCTTTGGAGCCCTGCAGGCCCTCGGGGCCCGGCGCGCCGCCGTCGCCGCGCTCGCCCTTCTCCCCGCGAGGGCCGGGCGGCCCGCGCTCCCCCGGCGGCCCGGCAGCCCCTGCGCACAGCGCATGCGCTCAGCCCACGCCGCGCACTACTGCACTTCCGACATTCACCAACTACACATTACACTATATGGAAATTAATTGGTACACATCGGCTGTTTAGGGAAATGCTTACTTTTTTTCTAGCGAACTTATAAATGATGACATATGAAGAAGTTTTATAATGCTTATTTTTACTTATTTTCGCATAAATGCAATTTTTTTTGCATAAATGCCTTTTTTTGCATAAATGTCTTTTTCCATAAATTCCTTTTTTGCATAAATACTTCTTTAGAATTATTGCATTTTTTTGCCTCTTAAGAATATTTTTATATACAATGCTAAGATATCAGAAAATCGGCCATGGTCCAACCTAACCAAATAATTCGAAACCTTCAATTCACATATTTGTATTTTAAAATATAGGACAATTCCTGAAAGTATACCAACATATTTTTTTCATTTACCTATTTCATAAATACTAGCCATGCTCTTAGAAAATGGTCGATTGACATACACCGAGGGCACCTTTTGAGTGGAAATAAATGTAAATTCCCAGAAGGTTTCACTGTTGCTAATGTTGGACTTCTAAAATATATGCCAGACACATCAGTAGATGTTCAGAAATCCTTCTCTGTATTCAACTGATTTTGTCTCCAATCGTTGCAGATTTGAAATTGCGATCCTTGAAAAGTTACTAGTAATATATTGCAATGGAAACTATGAAGAATAAAATGTAGAAGAGTTGTCAATATGTATGGAGTTTTACAAATAACTTTTAATTTTATTATGAATGTAATTTATGACAGTGCCTTTTTTCTCCTTATTCTTGACATTTTCAATGCCTTTTTAGACGTCTAAAAAGTGATTTTCTAGTGGCTAAACACCCCTTAATGCAAATTTTATAATATATTGTTTCAGCTCCTTTAAGTAAAAACTAAGAAATAAATAATTATCTAATTACATGGAAAACCCAATTAATGATAAGTACACACAAGGATGAATTGAAAAATACAGATATTGAATTATGAGCATTTCTATAAAGGCATAAACAAACAAACATACAAAAGACAACAAAGACATAAACGCAGTTTCAATGTTTCTCCCAGTGACAAATGTTAGATGAGGTTACATATCGGAAGAGGCTCCAGCCCCTGTTTCACAGGACCTTTCCTGCACTGCACAGCCGCTCTGCAGATTGCCTAAACTCCAGGAGTTTCATGCGAAAATGAAATGCGTCTGTGCTGGGCAAAGAGAGGAACGGGCCGGGTACCTTATGTTCAGAAACAGAGTGCACAATTATTGTTACAACTAGTGATAAAAAAAAGTATATGAAGGAAAATACATATTAACGAGAGTGCATAATGGAAAAGGGACGGATCAAATGATTTCTGGATTAGTATTAGAAGAAGATTACAGAAAACGTATATCACAGAAGGAATGTACTACTTTTACTCTCTCGTATACGTAAGTATATACAAAGTAATATACTACTGTAGAGAAAGTTATGTAATGAAGCAAAAAGTGCCATATTCCATCAGAAAAAATAGTTTTTTGAGACTGATAACTTAAGAAACGTTTTTTCTGGCTCATATATGTAGTAAATTACTTTATCTAGTAGTCTCTAATATGGTTTTCGAAGTCAAAATCCACATTTTGTTGCCTTCTACAGTACTCAGTTTGACTACGCTTAAAAACTGGTACAGCTAAAAGAGTACATGCTTTCTCACATTATTAGTAACGTTTGCAATTTTCGTAAATACAAAGAGCTCAACAGAAACAAGAACTGTACCATTTCTTAA
The DNA here is from genome assembly GCA_031308135.1 of Acheta domesticus. NCBI lineage: Eukaryota > Metazoa > Arthropoda > Insecta > Orthoptera > Gryllidae > Acheta > Acheta domesticus. Next base: position 4,204 of record JAHLJT010001601.1, read on the forward strand.
GCATTGTTTGCTTCATCCACTGGCAGAATTGAAAAACAAATCTGGAGTCGTTTGTGAGAAAAGGTTTTTATAAATGACATTAACTTGATGCCTAAATTATGTGAAATTGCGAAAATGGCACATTTCCTTTCTAAAACATCAGATTTTTTCTCAGAAGTGATTTTATTTAAGACAAACATGTCTATTTTCATTTCTCTTTTCAGTGTTCATTTCAGCATTTTTAGAAAAACAGGAAGTTCGCCGATTATGGGACCAGCGCCAATATTTTACCGTACTTTGATATATAATAAAAGAAAATAAAATAAAAAATGGAGTCTTTTGAGAAAATAACTGTTGAAATAATTTTGAAAAATTCTCTACATTTCTCGCAAACTACGCAAAAACCACTCTTACGTTCGAAACATTGTACATGACTCAATTTCACGATTTATCTTCGTAGAACATATTTCATTAAAAAAATCTTGAATATTAAAGTCGTAGGAATATGCTAAAAAACGAATTTTTGCTATTTTCGAATAATCACAAATTTCAACGAAACTGAGACCTGCACCATTCTCTTAAGCGTTCTTAACGCTACGGGAGGACAAGGTTCAATACAAAATTGAAGCCATATTCGAGACAATTCTGAATATGTTTTTGAGGAGTCATGTAAAGTACCACCAAAAATGAAAAAAATCTCCGTTTCCAAACTCACAATGTCTCGAGTTCGTACACTTCGAATGGGAAGTAGTATCAATTTTGGATAAAGTCATGTGAAGGGTTTAGGCGTCAGCGTTGACTTCATTTAAACAAAAGGACAATCAGGCAGACATTAGTCGTCAATTAATTTTTCGTTCTCAAAGACTCACAAAACGAGGATTCTGACCTAACAACGTGTTATAGAAAGTAATTTACTACATATAGAAATAAGATTTACCAACTTTTTCATTATCAATAAGATTTTTTCTTTTGAAAATTCGCCGATTTCCGGCACACTGTTTACAATACTTTCTCTTCATAAGAAGTAAGGCGAGAAAGTAAAAATAAACAGTGGAACGTTCTCCTTTCTTTATTAACCACATAGCATGCAAAGTGATGGGTTAGGCGAATAGAGACGAGATAAAAGCGTAAAATCAGCCATGCAATCAAAGGAAACGTTTACTGCGTGTGAGGTTTTAAAACGAAAGAATAATGCCTGAAACGAGATATCTGCGCCGCCATATTCACCGACGCGCCCGTCCCTGCCTTGCAAGGCGAGGTGCTGGTTCCTCCCTGGAACCGTGGCGCGGCCAGCGGCGCGCGCGGCAACTTCCCGCCGCGTGGCGCTCTCCCGCGGTACGAGGGACAATAGTCCTAATGAGTTGCGGCGGGGAATAAGGAAAATTAAAAAAAGGGGACATCCGCGCGGTGTCCTCGACTGGGAACGGCGCCATTTTGTGAAGCTCCGCGCATCAAGCGGCTTTGGGCGCGCGGTCGGGATTGGCGGCGCCGACGCGCTCGAAGCCGTTCCCGCCCAAGCACCGCGCCATTTCGGGATAAGTCGGCGGGCGCGAGCGAGCGCGCGCGGCAGTTATGCAGAAGGCGTCGGCGGGCGGGATGCCCCTGCGGTCGCCCGCGCCGGCGACGAGAGCAACAACAGGCAACGCGGACGCCGTGATGGGCAGCGCGTGTGCGGAATTCTTTGGGGGGGGGTGTGAGACGCGCTGACATCTGGATTCCGCAGATTACAAAATCTGCGATATTTGGGTCGTTTCGGAAGTAGATTTTCAATTGCAAATTAGTGTGTGTTACATTACTTTCGTAGAGCCTGACACAATGAGATTAGTGCGGAATTCTTTGGGGGGGGGTTGAGACGCGCTGACATCTGGATTCCGCAGATTACAAAATCTGTGATATTTGGGTCGTTTCGGAAGTAGATTTTCAATTGCAAATTAGTGTGTGTTACATTACTTTCGTAGAGCCTGACACAATGAGATTAGTGCGGAATTATTTGGGAGGAGGGGGGGGGGGTGAGACGCGCTGAACATCTGGATTCCGCAGATTACAAAATCTGCGATATTTGGGTCGTTTCGGAAGTAGATTTTCAATTGCAAATTAGTGTGTGTTACATTACTTTCGTAGTGCCTGACACAATGAGATAAGTGCGAAATTTTTTTTGGGGGTGGTGAGACGCGCTGACATTGAATTCGACAGATTACAAAATCTGCGATATTTGGGTCATTTCGGAAGTAGATTTTCAATTGCAAATTAGTGTGTGTTTCGTTACTTCGTAGTGCCTGACACAATGAGATTACGTTGTTGAATATGCAGAGATAAGAGAAAACGAGGACGAGTGGAGATTCCTTTGCAGCCACGAGTGACGAATGTGAATTAGAGTTTTACGCACCGTTTCCAAAAATCACGAGCATAAGGCATTCGTGGATTGAGGTGCAGGTATGTTTGCTGCGTTAATGAGAAAAATTATTTCATGGCTTCGCATGGTGGTGCCGCGCTCACGGGGTTGAATATTGCTGAGAGGGCTTCCCGCAGAAGATGAAGTTTGTTTGATTTTTGACTTCGAAGCGGGAAACATATAGTAATCACAATAATTGGGACATTTTACGTATCTCCGGCAGTCATGGGTTTGCTAACAAATTACGTCTCTGATTTGCATTTTTACGGAACAGGATTTTTCTCACTGATACGGCTGCACTGACGAATCAGTTGGTCATTTTGATGGTTACAATAGTCTCATGTTATTGCGCAGTATAATGAAAAGATTGTATTCAGAGAAAGATATTTTAATAAGTACGGGAACTTTGAAAATTGGTAGAATGAAGGAAATGTTGGGCATATGGAAGCCAAAGTGCCTTAGTTTCTTGCCTTGCAATGCGTCAACAGTGGCAAGTGGGGGGTGTCATGGTGTAAAGGAGGCGAAGGGGGAGGAGGAGGATAGAGAGGGGTGAGGGAGGAGAGGGGGAAAGAGGGAGGATGGAAGAGGAGGAAAGCGAGAAAGGAGGGGAGGAGGGGTCGGGGGAGAGAAGGGGTTTCTAAATGGGGGACGAAGAGAAGGGAAAGAGAGGAAGGGGAGGGGGGAGATGGATGGGAAAGGGGAGTGGAGGTAAAGGGAGGGTGGTAGGGCATGAGAGAGAGGGGAAGGACCGGGAAGGCAGAGGAGGGCGGGAAGGGAGGGGGTGACGGGAAGGGAGGGGATGACGAGGAGGGATGGGATGAAGTGAAGGGAGGGGAGGACGAGACGGGAGGGGATAACGAGAAGGGAGGGGATGGCGGGAAGGGAGGGGATGACGGGAAGGGAGGGGATGGCGGGAGGGAGGGGATTGACGAGGAGGGAGGTGATGAAGGGAAGAAGGGGACGACGGGAAGGGAGGGGATGGGAAGGGAGGGGGTGATGGGAAGGGAGGGGATGACGGGAAGGGAGTGGATGACGGGAAGGGAGTGGATGACTGAAATGGATGGGAACGATGGGAAGGGAGGGGAAAAGAGACGGATCCGGTGGTAGGGGATTGGACGGGAGGGCGAGGATGGGGTGGGAGACGTGAACGAATTTTTAGAGGAAGGGAGGGGAGGGGAGCGGCGGCCCGAGGACGCAGGCGGGTCGCGCATGGCCCGCTCGTTAGCACCTCCCGATTGTTTTTCGATAAAGCAGCCTCCAGCGCCCGGCCGCAACGGCGCAACTGCACCTGCCTGTCGGTCGATAGCGCAAGCCCCGCGCACTGGGCGGGCGGCGCAGCAAGTGAAGCAAGGGAAGAAACGTGCAAACGTTCATTAAGAATACACATCTGGAAGACGGTCCGGGCGGCCGGCGTTGCCTTCGGCATGAGTTGGCTCCTTGAGGAAATGGGACGTAGCCGCGAGGAGACGGTGAAGCAAGGGAAGAAACGTTCATTTAGAATAGATATCCGGAAGACGTGTTACTAGTGGACAACACAGAAAGACAGATTCGTGCAATGCAAGAGAGGCGAGATGGAAACGCTGGCTTGCACCTGGGGCCACTCTCTGCCCGCGGCGGGCGGGGAGAGCGGTGGGGGGAAGGGTGTGGGTGGGGGTGGGGGTGTGCCCCGCGCGGGGCGGCGTACTCACGGAAGTGCCCGGCGGGCCCGCCTTGCCGTCCACGCCCGGCAGCCCGGGAGGCCCCGGGATGGCGTTGGGCAGCTCAATGTTGGTGAGGAGGGTGGTGAGGTTGCAGGAGCACACCCCCGCGGCCCCGGCGGCCCCTGCAGCCCCCCGGCGCCCAGCTGCGGAACAGGCGCTAGCAGCGGAGCCCCTCCCCTCTCCACCATCCCCTCCCCTCCCCTCCCACGCACGCAAGCGCAGCCTCGCGGCCCCCGCACACTGCGCCCCGACCGGATGGGCAACGCAGACATGTCCATGGTCACGGGGGAACAAAATTGAAATTTGACGAAAATCGCGAAAATATATTCATGGAAAAGAATCATAATTATGGAAGGTATCTTCCATACTCATGTATATATTTTCCATAATAAAACAAGTATGGAAGAGGATTGTAATCATGGAAGATATCATCCATAATTACGTATGTATCTTCCATAATTATGTAGTATATATCTTCCATAATAAAACAAGTATGGTAGAGAATTATAATTATGCAAGATATCTTCCATAATTATGTAGTATACAGCTTCCATAATAAAAAAGTACGGAAGAGAATCATAATCATGGAAGATATCTTCCATAATTATGTATGTATCATCCATCATTGTGGAGTATATTTCTTCCATAATAAAACAAGTATTGAAAGATATCTTGTAACACGTATGAAATATATCTTCCATAAATATGATTCTGTTCCAAAACGTATATTTACTAAAATATAAAATATAACAAGATATTTTACAAAATATCAACTTATCAAGTTTTCCCCTGTGATCATCGATATGTCAACACAATAACAGGAACTCTTAACTTGATTTGTCTGTTTGTGAAGGACGTTGCCGAAATTTGTTCCTCTGACATCAAATAATTAACATTGTACTGAACAATAGATTCAAGAAATTGATTTAACTTATTTTTAGACACGACATTCAAATTACGTAGTTCTATTACTAGCTTCTAATAAAGGGAAATAAATTCAAAATGAATGCTGAATTTGTCAAACGTTTGTTTTATTTTCATTTACGCCATCAACTACACCTTCGCGTATAACAAAACTAATTCTCTCAAAGATTGTTCTCACGAATAATTGTTTTTACAGATTCAAAACTTGAGAACTAATATTTCAAAAATCACTAAAATATTTACAGAAGATCCGTAAAGCTATTTCTATTTGATACGTGCGGATTGTAGAAGTAAGTTGTGCGGAGGCCGTAGGTTGATCAAACAAATGCATTCTACTTCAATTTTCTTTTACTTAAGCACACACTACGATGTTTTCCTCTATTTTCCTTGTTCTCTGACTCTCTTTACCTCAGATGTATACGAGAGGGATCCGTGACAGGGATACACGAGATCACCTGTGATTCGTCATCCACATCTCACATACAAATATCGATAATTAAGTAATATTTTGAAGTGCAAATGTATCATAGTGTACCTACTGGACAAGCACTTTCAGATTATTTGAAAGCAACAACCATGATAATGCGAGTTATATCTAACTCGATTTTAAAATTAGTTTCAATTTTGGATAAACTACGGAATTTGCATGCTGAGGGCCGAGAATTAGCCCCCGCTGATCCAAAGACGTAGCTTTCCAAGCAGCGTGACTTCTCTGGAGTTCGCTCTAATGTAGGGAAATGAAAATCGATAGTAATGAGTGCAAATAGCGCTCCGCGGAAAGAGAAGAAAACGAAGCAGGAAAAAGCCTTCAGAGCGCTTTGAATTGGATGATCTAACGTTTTTTAAACTCTTGGTAACTGACAACAAAAGAATACACTTTTAACAGTAAACTTTCTCCTGAAGTAACAATCGTTTAAAATATTGCTTTAAACACTTGATTCACCAAAAATTGTGTAAAATGATTTTCCCTATTTGAATTATTGTGCATAGTTAACTAATTTGTTATAATACATCAACCGAAACTATTATGGCAGTTTCTTTAATTTATAATTACTTTATTTCCTAATTTATTGTTACACTTCGTCATTAAAAGTAATAGTTTATCTGCAGCGTTTTATATTTGCCTACAATGTGCTGTTGTGGACCAAACAATTGTGCACTATATACTACATTTCATTCTACCAGCGCAACTCTACAGCGACATAGAAAGCGGGGAAGATATAACAAGCAGCGAGTGCAGGATTTTGTTTCGGTGCTCGCAACGTAACCACTAGAAACCTCTCCCTCCGTCGCCGCCACCGCCGCCTCCACAGCGAAGCCCATTCGGGGAGTACTTGGCGAATGAACGGGCATTACATATCGATTGTGGAGCGCCGTCCGTCATCGTGTCCACTTAAACGCGAGGGCGGCGGGCGATGGAGGCGGCGGCGGCGGCGACGGCGACGGCAGCGCCGCCAAGCTCTCCTTCCGGAAACTGCGGACGTGTGGGAGACGGCTGGCATACGTTACCTGGTGTCTGTACGAGCTCTGCGTCCAGCGTGTAACAGAAAATGGCGCTCAGTGGGGCCAACATCGGCGATTGGAACGGCGGAAACGCACAACTCTGTCACGGACGCCATTCCAAGAAAAAGTATTGTAATATATTTCATCAGATAGAATTGTGCATTATATACGTAAATAAACGGTCAATGTAAAATTCTTCTAGATTTAAGCAATTGAGGATCTAGGAACGATTTAAGTATTTAGGAACAGTAAGAATACTTTCTGAAGATTTTGTGAGACTTTTTTTGCGAACGTTTGTGCTGACTGTTCTTCTACTGTTCTAATAAAAAGAATCGTCAACGATGCGCTATTTTATTTCGCTTGCGAAGTAAGAAATGTTTATGATACACGGAAAAATAAAACGTTCTATTCCGAATGCTTACTCTAAATTACGGTCTCCATGAAAATTGTTTTCATGGGCTCTAAAACATCAACTTTAAGTTGTTTAGTTTGTTTCATATTTTAGTATAATTGCTTCAAAAGTTTGTTATTTATCAACACATCAAAATATGTCCAATGTCTTAAGGGGAAATTTCGCAAAAGGTAAATAAGAAAATACTTTGGGTTTCTTTTCCAATTCCGGAACATGAATAAGCCATTTATTATTTTGTCCTATCCTTAATAACATCATCACTGGAAATTAATATATCGTTAAACGTTGAAAAAGTTCTGATGATACGATAAAATGGCGTACATGTTTAGGCAAATCACCGAAACAGCTGGCAATTAATTTGTGTACAAATATCCCATTTACGACGTTACTCAAATTGCCTCGAAGTCACAACAAATCACCAAACAAAAACATACCGAAAACGACAACTTTTTGATGTAAAAATGTGAATTAACTTTAATCTCCTTGCGGGTAGCTCCGTCACTCGAGGTGTCTGGTTCGGCTCCCGGCGACAGCAGTGCCTGGCACTCTCGACAACGAATGGTAATGAGGGCGAGAATTAATTAGCGCGCACGCGCAGTAAAGAAGATTAAAATAAGCTCGAGCGACGCAATATCACGTCCTGCCAGCGCCGCGCCGCACCGCGCGCGTCCCGTGTCGCAAGTGTCGTCGAACAGCGCTTAACATTTCGCCGCTTGACGGCGCGGGCGGGAGCGCTCCCTTCGTTACCACAGCGCACAAACTCTGCCTCGGTCCACGCCAGTGGTCTCAACATTATAACTGGATGCACAACTGCAATGACTGCAATGCTTTGGAGTGCCTGAAAAATCGTCACGATCGTTTTTGTTAGGTTGGCTGCGGTGAACGTCTACTTACAGACTTTCTTACGGAGTTCAATGTGTCGTGTGTGTAGTTAGTGATGCTGTCCATTCTATTAAGGAAAATGGAATGAGTATGAAGTTGCACATATTATTTGGTAGCCAATGTTTCAATAATACTTTTTTTAGGTTTCCTTTCTCACAACGACTATTATTTGCTTATTATAAACTCTTCCGTCGGTCCACGCCAGAGGTTTCAACATTAGAACTGGATGCAAAAACTGCAATGCTTTGGAGTGCTGAAAATCGTGACGATCGATTGTTTTTTTGTTAGGTTGGCTGCGGTGAACGCTTACACAACAGACTTTCTTACGGAGTTAAACGTGTCGTGTGTCGTTAAACGTGTTAGCGATGCTTGAAATCATTTCTATAAAGGAAAATGGAAATAGTATGCAGTATTACGTATTAATTGGTAGCCAATGTTTCAATAATACTTTTTTAGGATTCGTTTTTCACAACGACTATTATTTGCCATAAGCTGAACTAAAAAAATTATTAAAAATGCCAAACCATGAACACTCCACTGCATGAATGTTCAAAGTGTCTCCAAGAAATGAAGACTGGATTGTTAATGTAACGTAAGGAAATTTCGATTTTATAGTATTAAATATTTCTCCTTTCCACTATTTATTAAATTTTAGTGAACATAAGAAAAAGAGAATAAATGTTTTATATTTTTACGAGACGTTAATTCCTGCTATTTCGTTCCGAGATAATGAGGAGAGAACAGACGTTCACCATCATGGCGGACTGTCACGATTCTCAGCCCAAAGTGTCTGTAGTCTACAATAGAGCTCACTGGCTCACGCGCCCGGAACGACGGATTTGGTAGAAAACTTCACTTGCGACTTACATGCAGTGTCTCATAGTAAATATTTCAACCTTCTACGACATGTGGAGGAGTCGAAAATTTACACTTTTTCTCAAAGAACGTATGACGTTCAGTGCTCCAGAAATGAAGCCCAAGTTTGCTCATTTTGGACAGATTTCGTAGTTAAAATCTCTGTATATGAAGGCTCTTTTCAGAGCTTGAAAGATGAATGTTATAAAATGCTGGACAATGTTGTAAAAAAACTTATAAACGTCCAAACAGGGTAAGCGTTTCCCTAAAAAGTGCGCAGATGGTACTTCTGCTCATACGTCACATACAATTTTTTACTGTAATTTCATTAATTAATTCACATCAAATTAAATTAATGTTCCGTAAAAGCTAAACGCCAATTTTGTTTTTGAATTTTTTAAAAGTTTTGCTAATGCGACTTGATTCTCTTGTGCTGTAAACGCCTCACAGAGCGAGAAATTCCTCGAAAGAGAGTTGCGTATGTGGTACTGTGTTTCTGTTTGTTACGGAACCCCGTATTGACAGGTGGTGCGGCAGGTAATATGAAATCCCCTTGCCTGCGTCAGTGACATGCCGAACACTTGTGCATGCGGAGTTACCTCCCATTCTGGGACAGATGTCACATGATTCACAACCACATCTTCGTTGGCAAAAAAGTGATAATTTTTGACAGCTATTTACCCTGGAAGATCTTTTGTGACATATATTCCAAGACACCTGTATGTCTACGCTTTTACGAATATGTGGCTGCTTTTTATAATGAACTGAAAAATCAATTCATGTGCTTGGCTTTGCCTTTATTTTTCTCATAATTCGTTAAAATACGCAGAGGTTTTTCGCCTCTATTTGCGTTGGAATAACCCTTTGTGAAGTTCGCCATTCTATTCAAATGCTTTTTCATTTATACAAACACCAGTACGAGTAATTGACCAAATTTCCTGAACTTGCATTTACGCATCCGCGAGTATCGTTAACCGAGCAGTGAAAAGCTGTACGCAGTCGTTCGGAAACGAACTAAATCGGGAACGGCGGCCGCGGCTCGCCCAAGAGGCGAGGTCGTGTTTGAACGAATTACTTTTGCATAAACATTCCGCAGCGGGTGCACACACGCACGCACACGCACGGCGCCCGCGCTGTTCGCCGCGTTGCCGGAGCGTGTTGCCGCGGCGCGCGAGCAGGGGGGGGGGAGCGGCGGGCGCAGTACCGGGTCTTGTCACCAGATCGCGCCGCGGCGCTGCCACCGACGCGCGTCGGCGCCGGCATTTGTTATTGCCACTGCTCATTATAATACCGTGTTAACACGCGCGGTAATTATAGTGCCCCCTCGCGGAATGGGTGGGGTGGGGCGAGGGGAGGGGGAGGGGGGAAGTGGGACCCAGGACACGTGACACGACTGCTGACCTTCCGCGCGTCGCGTCGGGCCGGATCACAACCATTTTTTCCCTCTTTTTCCTCATTTATTTGTGTGCTCCGTTTTTTTTACACGACTTCAATGACGCTCGAACGGACATTCCGGTGCAATGTTACATACGGGAACACATCGTAATGAGCTCTTCATCCACTCCTGCTTTTTGGACAGTTACAGCGTGTTGAATCTCTCCATAAAGTTATTTTTTTTTAAATTCAGCGAAACTGAGAGGTCCAACCTTCCGCTTGCCGGTGTTTACAGTTTGCGCAATGCCAGTTTCTGATGTTCTAACTTTTTATTGACAAAAGAGATCCGAGCTAATGTAAGTCAGCACAAACGTTCCGCGATTAAATGTACACGGCGTTACGCAACTTGAGCGCTCAACGCCCATACGAGCTCACATAATGAGTTAATGGCTAAATTGTTCCGCGGCGTCTATTGCAGTGATGTGCGTCTACGCGTAAAGAACCCATTCTCTAAGTCTACATGTAAACAACGCGTGGACAACGTTCTCTGCGTAGACAAATGTAATCTTTATAGACAATGGCAATTAGCTTTTTTGTAAGGCAGGAGCCAATCTACGAGGGCGAAGGTCCACCGCGAAACCCAAAATTTATTTATAATTATACTCAATTTATCCAAAGGAGTAACACCATAACAAATAAACGTTATTTTAATTTTAAAACTTTTTAAAATTTCAAGTTAACATTGGTTTTGCTTCAAAAATATTTATGGAACGGGTGAGAGTCATGATTGGAATTGACTTCCTCCTCTGAAATATACTTATGGGTCCGTCTCTCTTGCAGAGGGCGTAGAAGTTGGCAACATGTTTAGGGATCTGCCCAATATTTCTGCGCACCGGTTTGGTGACACTGCACTTGGAGGGAAAGAGTAGGATGCAGAGAGGTCTGACGTGCAAGTTGAAACAAGTCTCTACCGGTTTATTGAGATGGTTACGGAGGTTGTCATTTCTTCTGCAGGAATGGTATATTCTGTTTGACTAACTGAATCGAAAATAAAATTTTTAATATTACATTTCAACATGTTTCTATTACTACTTATTATAAACTTTTTTGGGTTATTTGATGCGAAAAAATAGTTTACACAGATTACATTGTCTACGTAGTCTACACGTAAAAAGTCATGGGGTAGGGAACACACGTAGACGTAAAATTACACTAGGGAACAAGATTTGTACCTCCAGGAAGGTAGATTGCGCAACATACTCAATTTATACGTAGATTACGAATATCACAATAAAATAGTCATATCACGTTTAAATTTTACCGTATATTTTAACCTATCATACCGTATTTTGCTATTAATGCAAATACATTTAAATGCTCAAATCATTATCATTCGCTCTACCAATGTTGTGGAGAAAACCAACAAACCATTTAATGTCTGCATATTATTGCACGAATATGCGTTTTCCATTTTTAACTTGTTCTAATCTCATATGAAGCATGCTCATAAAATTTTGTAGTAATATAACAGGAGTGACAATGCGAAAATTAGTACAGGACTTGTTTATTTCAAATACTAAATATGTTTATATCTTTTGAACCTTGCGTGATAGAAACTTTTATAATGATTTTCGAAATCATCGTGATCGTTTCTTTTGAAATGGCCTCCTTTCATCCTGGAGGTACGAAAATATGTTGTTTTCGTCCCCTAGTGGTGCAGTGGCCCCGCGCGAGCGCAGCGCGCGGGTAACTCACCAGGCCCTCGCCGGAGCCGAACTCGTAGCCGCGGTCGGCGCTGCGGTCGCTGCTGCTGGAGAAGGGGGGCCCGGGCGGCCCAGGGGGGCCCGGGGGCCCGGGGGGCCCGCGCATCGCCTCGCCCGGCGACCCCTGCCGACACACGCTCAGCTCAGCGCCAGGCAAAGACAACTTCTTTAGGACACAGTCTACTTCGCACTACGACTTCCCTAGATACTTTCATTATAACATTTTCAGCCCCATGGTTCATTTCAAACGCCCAACTTCATAAAGAACTAAATATATCACCGATCATCAAACATATTGCCCACCTTTCCAACAACTTTTATTCCAATCTGAATACATAAACCAAGCAGTCCACTACAACCTGGCCTCATTAAATGATCTCCCAACCAGAATTAAAAACAGATTTCCTTTCGAAGCCTTCTTGCAAATTTCTCCCTAACTGTTCTAAGTAGGGGCTCTTGTAGTTTCCTACACCAAGAGTAGTGTAGTTATGTTAAGTTAAGTTTACTTTAAGTTATAATGTAGCCATCACAACACATGATGGAGTAATTTATTACTGAACTGTGTACTATCCAACAATAAATAAATCATTATTAAAAAAAATAACATTTTCACTGTTTTCCTTCTAAAAAAATTGCAGATGATGTGAGATCTTTTTCTACACATTTTAGTGCACTAGCAAACGTATAATCAAAATATAACAAAAAAATATTAACAAATCTCAACAATATAAAATATAAATAAAACAAATAGACTATCAATATTTTAAAGTTCATTATCCTCCATTAAGTTCATTATGAGATCATCAAGAGGACATTAAGATATCAATATGAAAACAAGAAAGTAATCATATACGCGTGAAAAATAACTGAAATAAAACTATGTATAAAAGTAAGTAACAGTGAAATGATTATTGATAGTCAAATCAACCCCTTTTAATTGTCTTAAATTCACTATAAAATGCTATTATACCCTTAGATTCATAGACAATCAGATAAAGTCTGACATGTGCGTTATTTTATTTAATAAAATATGTTTCATACGCGTTTAGGTGTGCACGATGTTTGACTTACTATTACGGATTAGTCTGAAAATAAAATACCACCTTTATCGCTCGTATCATAAATAACTATAGTGAAGGTGAAAGGGAACTATTTGTTGCTACAAATGCTTTCTATTTAAAGCGTTAGACACTTTCAGTAAAATATACAATTTTTTAAGAAAACGTTCATTTCCAAGCTTGGCTTATCCAAATGCTTAATTTTTTGGGAGTATTAAATCTAGACTTATTTTTGCACTTTTTTATTCATTTTCCCCCCTCCAAAAAATATTGTGTCCATACAACACATCTGAACGCGAAAATAAACTGATTTTTTTGTGATGGAATCAAGTCAAAGAATAACTTACCTTGGGCCCCGTTCGCCCTTCTCTCCCTTCTCCCCCTTAGGTCCCCGCAAAGAGAACTCTGCAACAAGAATTTTTTTGATTGATTGATGTTCGCGCTTTCTTCAGCGGCTTCTTAAGTGTAGGTATTATGAATAATTGAACATTTAGAAGACACTTTTCGTATTTGTCGGAAATCAGCCAATTTTTATGAGCGGAAGTTGGTGCACCTAACCTGCAGCTGTACCCTGGGACACTAGCGACTCCTGTAGTAGCATCCACAAGCTTTGTTCCGGGTTTTGATTGATTGATTGATTGATTGTTTGTGATTCTACTCAGGTCAACTACAGGTGGCCCACCGCCCGCAGAAAACAAGAGAAAACACGCACTACACTTACGGTACTAATGACCTGATGTCAAACGATTGGAGTAATCCTCCTTTTAATCTAGACAATCACTGACTATAACCGTCGTGAGTCGTAGGGGAAATCCATCTATAAATTACGTAACGCTAAAGGGGGAGGGAGGGTTTGAGACAACTTTACGCTGCGTTACACAGAGATAGGGAAGTGCGTTACAACGGGGAGAGGGGGTATCGGAATTTGCGTTACGTAATTTATGGTCGGCCTCTAGTCAGTCATAATAAAATACCACTTTATTTACATACGACACGATATTACATACTTATTTACACTACGACTCACAATGTTCGTAGTCAGTCAATGCCTTTTATATCTTCAGTCAGGGACTCGGGTGTCGTTAGATCCTGGGGGTCACAGACGGTCACCCAACCAGGAACCCGCGAGGCCTCGATCTGCTTAACATCCGTGTCTTCAGAGCGTAGTTAAGCAATTCAGCTAGCGGCACTGGCATTGTTGGGACATATTTTTTTTAAATTTCGAGCGTCACGGATATAAGCTGAAAATTAGATAGTGTGAGACGTTGCTGCAGAAAAGTTAGACAAAGCACGATCGGCGGAGAGGTCTACCGCGAATCGTACGGTCCGGCACGGACCTGCAGGCGGTGCTGTAACGTTTCATACATTCCCAATGTTTGTTTACAGTTTTACATTGTTATTGGTAAACAAAAACATGTGATGTACCTAGATTGTTATGAGAATTAGGTTAGCAACCGATAGATTGATTATATATATATATATATATATATATATATATATATATATATAGAGAGAGAGAGAGAGAGAGAGAGAGAGAGAGAGAAATTGAACGTAAAACGTGTTTCTCTAAAGAAATGTGTAAGTTCTAATGGTACAAAGTGAGAAGGTACAATATATTGAAGTACATTGTACAAGAAATTTAAATAAAAAGTAAAAAAAATGAGAATTGAAGTGTTACTACTTTAAAAAAATAAGTAGCTTCAGTAATTGTAACGGCAGATGCAACAAGAAAAAGTGTTGGCAGAGTGCGACGTTACAGTGCCCAATCCTCTCTCCCATTTGGCTAGTGCGCTGAGATGCTGTGGATTGTATTGGTTGGTTGGTAGACGTGTAGGCGCATTTTGTTTCTTCTTGTGAAGGTGTGGATTTTGGCTAGTGTGCTGAGAGGCTGCTGGTAGTGTTGGTAAGTGTTGGTGGACGTGTAGGCTCATTTCGTTGCTTCCTGTGGAGGTGGGGATTTTGGCCAGTGTGTTGCGGGGGTGCTGGTGGACGCCGAGGGCTTGCGCTGGCGCGATGCACTCACCGCCGTCGGGGCCGGGCGGCGGGGGCGGGAAGGGCGGCATCCCCGGGTCTCCCCGGCCGCTCCCCTCCACGGCGCCGGGCGGCAGCGGGGACTCCCCGCTCTCCTGGTCCACCTGCGCACACAAGGCCGGCAACTCAATCACGTGCATCAACCATTTAACACATTCTTAAAACTCATCCACTCATGTAGCAAGTAAAATATTCGTTGTGTGATTGTTAACATAGAGTGATTTAATAAATACATAGTAGTAGTTGACTTTGAAAGAGATTTACTATAATACTTAACTACTTCAGAGCTTATCATTTGAAACAGTTTTTCTGTTTTTTTATAGTAATTGGAATCACTTGACATGTTGTGCGACTTGCTTTTAATGAATAAAACGTTTCTGGATCTACAATCTTTACAAAACTTTGAAAATACTAAAATACGATTTTTTAAATAATATAAACGAAATAAAAAAACTGGGGTGACTCAATGGCAGCGTACTAAATTTCTGTGGTGTGATCCCGTCTTCTATCCCCGGACGGGGCAAAAATAGGGTTGTAGCTTCCTTTAAAACCGTCTCAGTTTCTGTAGCAGTGATAAGTCAGGTGATAACGGTATAACCCTAACTGGAGCACGTCTCAATAGTCAGGGAGATTTTGCTCATCAAAGCGTTAAAGCAACCGCCAGCTTTATCGATCTTCAGCGCATGCGCAGTTTACGTTTCGCATCATTTTCATGCATCTGCGCATGCGCGGAAGATCGAGATTGAAGTCGATTGCTGTGCGTGAGAGCAATATTGTGAAAAATCTAAATCCTAATTCGGGCGCGGGGATGCAACCATCCGCCGCAAGTTGAGTCGCAGAGTTGCTCAAGTGACCAGAGTCTCGCCTGGTGGGCGGAGACGGTTCGCCTCGGATTGGCGGTTTCGGATGGTATAACGGTCAGCGTATCGGATTGTTGTACCCAAGATTGCGGGTTCAAGCACGATGGAAGCGTGGGTTTTTAAGGAAAAGCGAAAAAGTTCTTCGTACGCCTTCCTTCGGAGGGGAGTAAAGCAGGCTGGCCCATGTTAGTAGATTTACTTGCATGTAAAAGATCCTCTGAGCTAAATTCAAATCGCCTGTTTCGTCGCCCGAGATAATACCTTCTTTCTCCGCTAGATGGTGGAAGGAGCGTAGCGAAATTCGCGCGGTCAGACGGAAGAGCGGGCCTAATACTACTACAACTACTACTAATAATAACAATTAGACAAAATTACTTAATAAGAAATTATACTTATTTAACAGTAGAAACTTAACAATAACATAAAATATGACCTAAGATATAGATCAATAGCTAGGAAACTAATTTATTTTTAAATTTTCTCACGCTTTGAGGAAAGGGTTCAAAGATTGTCGCAGGCAAACTGTTCCAGTCTCTAATAGTTCTGTTTCTGTTTGTGTTTTCTGCACTGTCTTAATTTTGTGCTTGTGACCCACTCTACCGAAGTATGTAGGTTTTCCTAGACGACGATCAATTTCACCCCAAGCAGGATAACCTTTGTATGCTTTGTACAAAGGTTATCCTGCTTGGGGTGAAATTAATCGTCGTCTAACATCGCTGAATACTGCTCTCGTCACATCTCGGGAGATAATTCTTTTCGACGTGTGGAGCGCTGAAATGGCGGACTGATAGTGGCGAGGCGAGGCGAGGCCCTTTTTGAACTTTCTGCGAAGAAAGGGCACACATTCTTGGAGAATATACAATAATCGTAATGATAATAGCAAACATAATTATTTCACATCATATTGATCAAAATTGAATGCATTTCAACATCCCCATCTTCAACTTAGCAATTTCAATTTCAATACAGCCTTCACGTGTTCAGAGCATTATTGAAAAAATATGGCCAGTCAATATCAGAAAAATAAGCATTGGTTTGAACGTGTAAAAGACAAAACACCCTACGAAAAATATTTCGAATCTTCCTCTTCCAGTCACTAAAGCAAGTACATCCGGCCTTTCTACCAATATCGCGATGACTTCGCAAAATTGCCTCGCCTCGCCTCTGAATGATTCAGAAGCTGCTAAGTGAACCAAGAAAATCATATTGATTCTACAGGTATTTCTCAAACACATTACATTAGAATATTAAGCATCGCACAATTTGAAGGTTGAAGATCAAAGATGGAAACCGTGCAGACGACAGGAAATTCCCAAGAAGCATGTCAATTGGCGATATAAAATATTAATAATAGTCTAATTATTATTTCAATATATAAATTTGTCATTATATTAACTGTGCATTGATACCTACCTATTTAGAATAGAGAATGGAATTAACAAAGTCAAGATCTACTAAAAGAGAGTCACACCACGAACTCCGAATCAAATATTTCAGAATTTCGATTTATTTTCACATTTAAAACAATCATTTACAAAGTGCGAAATGTTCGCACGAATCAAACTGTTTTTAATCGTTTACACATGGGTTCTCAATTGATAAAACTTCAATTATTGTAACTCCATTGCTGTAAACTCAGCTAAAATAGAGCAAGTAATTCAAAAAGAGTTTTATTACGACATATATAAGGCAATACCCTTATGAAGAGGCAAAAATGGGAATATTGCAATATTCGTGTATGCGAAAGTGGTACTAAAATGACGTAAAACATGTGAGATATTGACAATTTTTATTGTTCATTAAAATGTAAACATCGCATATTTCTTGTGAGTGGTACCAAAATGCAACGGAGTTTAATTATAATCAAATGTTGAATCAAAAATAAATTTATACTATAATAATTAAACCAAAATAAATTTAAACTATTTTAATACTAATCCACATTAGAATTGGGAAACAACGCAAATGAATTTAGATGAATACAATTAGAAAGAAAAGGAAAGAAGAACAAAAAGTATTGTTTCTCAGCTAACTCGCTTTGCTCTAAAATTACATATAGCTTTTACAGTCTCAATTCATGTATATGCATGGCGCGAAGAGTTCATGTTAAACGATAATATAGAGCGCCTTAGCGTAATGGCATTATTACAGTGCAAATAACTAAATTCAATTGTTTTGGAATTTTTCCATTTATATGCAACATAAACTCAAAAAAAGAATCGTGTGATTTTCACACCGTTACGAGATATGGAGCATACGCGAGAGAAACATTAGTAAGCTATTTCTCCTTTAAAGCTATTTTATCGAATTTGCTATTTGCTATTTTATCAAATCGTGAAAGCGATTGTTAATTACGTTGTTGTAACATGATTGATAGTGAGCGTTTGAGAGCTTGCCTTTAAACGTGGATTACTGGTTTGGTCATGTGACCTCTTTGTAAAAAATATATCAAAAGAGAATATGATTACTACGAAATAACTTATATTTGACTCGAAACAAAATATATTAACATTCACACTGTGCCATAATTGTTTGTATGCATAGTTAAGTAGTAACTGTACGAGAAAAAAAAGTTCACAAAGGTAGAGGGCAAGTGGAGAGAGGGCAGTAGTAGAGCTCTGCAATCAGGCGAAAACAACCGCTCGAGACTCTCGGGCTCCGCGCCGACGCTCGGCGAAGGGTGGGGGACCTTGCTTGGGGGGGAAGAGATAGCTGTTTAACGGACATTTCGACCGGCCGCCTTGCGGCTCCCGCCGAGACGCGGGAGTCGCCGAGTGCCCGGGCGCTCGAGCGCTCGAGCGTCTCGAGCGCTCGAGCGCTCGGCCAAGCCCCGGACTGCACAGTAGCTTCGCCCCTCAATGCATGTACGGGATACAAAGTCGCCGCATGTAGTGATCGCAGCACTTTTAATTCATTTTAATCGAAAGAAAATACAATTTCAATTAAACTATTAATTTGTTGAAAAGTAACAATTTATCGATTGACTGGAAATAATTTTATAGAGACAAACAATACATTTTTTGAAAGAATTAAGGCAAACAAAGACTCTGAAAATAAATTTTTATTCTTTTTCTATATTTATAGTGCTTGAGGGAAGATAATTCGTTGCGTACCAATTGCAATGTCATTGAAGTTTCTTACAAACCCGAATATAAGGCATATTTATTAAATACAATGAATATTTGGTCATAATTTCACGAGTATATAAGAAAAAAGCATATGCTAAACAAAAATGAGGTGGGTACTATTTTCCTTGCATCAAAACGTCTTGTCATTGGGCGTAGTAATTTATTGTGAAATAGTTTATGTAAGCCGACATGGCCTTTGTATTTGTCGACTCAGTCGGCGGCCAAACAACAGCGGTCACGGCACATCAGCCTATTCAACTCAATAATTCAAAATACATTATTTACTATTATATACACACGTTTAACATTTTAAATTTGTCAAAAGTATGTATACATGAAATGATGCATAAAGTTTTATATGTACGAGTACAATGTTTTTCAATTATTCCATTATTTTTCGTTTCAATACAAGATAAGCGATTAATTGTAATTAAAAAATCGTAAAAGCTGAATTTGTGAATCATTGACTTCTGTGGAGTAGTATTGAAGCTCCACGAGACCCCCTGCCTTTGAGTGAACTGTGAGAACAGCGTGGCAGGAAGCGATAACAAAGGTTGTGCGAGGTGACTCGGTGGCTCCCACGCAGCGCACCATCGCCGTTGCGACGAAATTTCCAGGAAAGGACAGGAAGCAGTTGAAAGAGAAGGGTCGAGATATGTGCACAAAGCTTTCCTCGAAAGATATTGAGAAGCTCGCAAGATTATAAATAAAACCAAAAGTACAATGAGCTCAAAATAATGCTGAGGTGACTGAGGCACCCCGCACGCCTACTGCCGGGTTAAGAAACCAAGACCTGCGTTTCAGATGCCTGAAAATTACAACAACACCAACAACAAAAATATTTGGAAAAAGACGGCAAAAATACAAAATTGGAAGGGAAAGGTACTAATATATTTCATAGCACTTGCATCTAAATTTAGCAGAGCATTTGTATTTGCTCCATATTGCACCATGTAAAATGAAGGAAAATTAATAATTTTATGTTCATTAGAATAAAATAGGCAATTTCCGAAGCATCCGATACCTAGTCATTACAAAGAACGGAATTTATCTCTAAAACATTGAGTGCCTTTTCTTTGAAGTCACAGGCAGAACTGCAATAGATCCACTTGAGGTTCTCCCGTGCGTCCGAGGAGTCGATTTTTAAAGCTTTTTATTCTTTTTTTTACAATTTATTAAAATTATTTATTACAATTAAAATTAAAATTATTATTTATTAAAATTATTTATTACAATTAAAATTAAAATTATTTATTACAATTAAAATTAAAATTATTTATTACAATTTATTAAAATTATTTTATTAAAATTTATTATTTGAAAATTAATATTAAAATTCCTCTATATTTTAAATTTTGAAAAAACGAAATTATTGGTCATTTATTTAAAAAACCATTCAATACTCCTTCCTTTTCCTGAAACGTGCCATTAGATATTTACTCCGACGTGTCGGCCGATTGTTACGTGGTGCAGTTCGCTGAACGGGGTCCGCCGGTTGTCAAGTCTCGTCGGTTGGAGGCCGAGTCTCGGTCGGGCGCCGGCTCCCGGGAGTCCGCAACCGGCTGCGAAGGGCAGTCGAGCGCGTGGTCTCGAGAGAAGAGAGGCGAGCGAGCGCTGGTCGGTAAAAATCGCGGGAATGCAGACCTCTAGGCAGTAGTTTTCGTCAGTGAAAATAGACCTAGAAGGCTTGATGCTAAACTGTGTCAAAAACGTCCTGCAGAATGACTGTGAGAAATTCCTGAATGATCGTCTATAGATCTGAAGAAAACTTGTTTTTCAACCCATGCGTCTCATGTTTATTGCCTGTGGATCGACATTAGATGGAAGGAAGCAAACTTTTCTGTTGAAAGTTTTTGTTGCAGTTTGTCTATTTATTCTGTTCTTGCCCACAAACGTTAAAGAGCTCCTATTACGTTGCTGCACAAAGATAATAATCGGAGGATTGATGAAAGTTCGAGTCTTCAGTTGAGAAGGCTGCAGAGGTAAGAACGCTTGTTACTTTCTCTGGTCTATATAATTGTTTATTCTAAGTACATCTTGAAAACAGAAACAGCTCAATAAAATTACACTCTTCAGTGATTCGCGTATGGGATCATCTGCTAGTTATAAAGGTTTCATCACCG
>JAHLJT010001602.1:0-10000 GCA_031308135.1 Acheta domesticus
AAAAATTCTTATGCAAAGCATATGGAAAATAAAAATCGATTGGGACGAGCAGGTCCCCGTGGATCTAATGAAATCATGGAGTGATTTCTTCAATAAATTATTTGACTTAAACAATTTAACTCTGCCTCGGTACATCCCTATTTTTGAAGAAAGTAATAACCTTCATGTTTTTTGTGATGCCAGCTCCGCTGCATACGCCGCTGTAGCCTATGTAGTGTCTAACAATTCGTCTTTTCTCATTGCCTCGAAAACTCGTGTTGCGTCCGGTGAAAACGGCTCTCACAGTTCCAAAATTGGAGCTTTGTGCTGCCTTGTTAGGAGCCACGCTCGCTGACAAATTAATAAAAATAAGTTCTATTTGTTTTCCACAATGTCTTTTTGTGGTCAGATGCCCAGGTAGTTCTGAATTGGATTTCTAAACCACCCGCGAAATGGACTCCGTACGTAGCCAATCGCGTAATTAAAATTCAATCTCTAACTAAAGATTACAAGTGGCTACATGTACCAACGAAGTTAAATCCAGCCGACATCGCCTCGAGAGGCATGCAACCAAACAAACTAATAACCTGTGAAGTTTGGTGGCACGGACCCGCTTTTTTATTAATGCCTATGTCTCAATGGCCTCTACAAGACATTGATTTTTCTTTCGAGTTGTGTCAAGTTAACACGGCGCCGTTCGAGGCTCCGGCCCCACCCCTTCCTCTGTTTACCAAATTTTCAAAGTATAATAAGTTATTACGTATTACCGGGTGGGTTAATAGATTTATTACCAATTGCCGCAAATGCGTGAAAGACGTTAAAAACTCTAAAAGAAGCGCGTTAAACCCGCGCTTAAATCAATTAATTATGAAGAACTTTCTCTTACAGCTTCAGAGCTCAACCGAGCTGAAATTGTGGTATTAAAATATTTGCAGGCAGAATGTTTCTCTTCAGAAATTAATAATCTGATTAATGAAAAACAACTTACCTCCAAAAATTCGCTTTCCTCTTTAAATCCGTTTTTAGACGAGGATGGATTAGTGAGGGTGGGTGGCAGACTGCAGCAGTCTGATTTGATATTTGATCAAAAGCACCCTATTATCCTCCCCTTCGGGCATTTTATTACAAAGTTAATAATCAAACATGTTCACGAGCAAAATTATCACGTTGGACCGACCGCTCTCCTTTCATTACTACGTTCCAGGTTCTGGCCTTTGAAAGGGCTTCGCGCCGTAAAAAGCGTGACGAAAAAATGTGTAACTTGTTTTCGCGCTAGGCCGCGGCCCGCGGAGCAACTTATGGCCCCACTCCCGGCTTGTAGGGTGGAAGCCTCTCTTCCTTTTTTGCATACCGGCCTCGATTATGCAGGGCCCTTTCTAGTTAAAGCAAATTCCCATTCACAACAGCCCGAGAAGACTTATATTTTATTATTGACTTGTATGGCTACCAGAGCGATACATCTCGAGGCTGTCGTATCTGCCACTGCGGATACATTTTTGCTCGCTCTTCGCCGTTTTATTGCCCGGCGGGGAAAGCCCCAGGTTTTATATAGTGATAATGCAGAAACCTTTAAGGGGGCTCAGCGAAAGATGGCTGAATGGATGGGTAAAGAAATTAAAAGCATTCCCGAGGAGTGGAAAAATTTCTTATTAAATAATAAGATCGAATGGAAATACATTCCTCCGTACTCGCCCCATCATGGCGGTGTCTGGGAAAGGATGGTCAAATCCGTGAAAGATTTATTGTATAAGGCAATAAAAATCAAAATGTTAACTTTGGATAAATTTACCACGTTTTTGACCGAAGTGGAAGCGATTTTGAATTCAAAACCTCTATGTTCCATCTCAGATGACGTTGATTCAATAGAGGCCCTCACTCCTGCCCATTTTTTGTTAGGCAGGCAATTAAATACCTTAGCCTTGCCCCCTCCGCCTCCTACCATAAACAATTCCTTAAAAGTGTCCCAAGCTATCCAGGCTCAAAGGTCTTTTTTTGGAAACGCTGGACTAATGAATATTTGAATCAATTGCAGATTAGAGCTAAGTGGCGAACCAGCTCCCCTGATCTGCAGATCGGCCAGTTGGTTGTTATCAAATCCGAAGGGCTGCCGCCTTTCTCCTGGCCGCTCGGCAAAGTTTTGGAAATCCTGCCTGGCCGAGACCACAGAGTGCGTGTTATTAAACTCAAAACGCAAGCTGGTGTTTTGACCCGCCCTCTGCCGAAAATCTGCCCTTTGCCACTCGCACAGGACGCTGACAACCTGTGCCGCATACCACCACAAAGCTTCAGGAGCTTCCTGCAATAATCCAGCATATTACACCTGTGTACCAGTGAGTGACAGTGTCCTATACTGAAATTCTCCCCCCCCCCAGGATGTCAAATTCCACGTGTGATTAACTGTGCTTCCTTTATCAAGAAGACATCTCAAGACATCTGAGAAGCTATATTTTGATGTAAATTAGTTTGAGTTTATAGTTGTGGAATTTGAGTTTACGTGTCCACAAATAATTTAAGATTTTCATGTATTCTGGTCACTTTTAGAAAAACCAGCCAACCAAATTTAATCTTCGGGCTATGATAATATTCAGTTTTGCCTATATCTAGACATGGTTAAATTTTCAGATAGGGGGCTAACATTTTTGTAATAATTAAACTAGAATGAAAGTTATTTAATATTTTGCAACATCCTTATATGTGTTTTATAAGAGAACCAGAAAAGGTGACGGCTTCTAGTAATAAGTTCTCAAATTTAGGTGTTTTAAGGATTAAAATGAGTCCAAGTTCAGCTTTCTAGCTGCAAAATTGAAAAAGTTATTAAGTTTTCAATTTCTGCCATTTAACTTCATGAAATGCGGTAGTTCTACCGCTTGCCACTAGATCGCATTATCACCCTTTTCGCGCTCTCGAACCCAGTATAGCTTCCAATGTTCTCGTTCAAAGCACGTTTGTTTGTTCTTTGTTATTACTTGTTTGTTCGGTGAAAAATAATCGATTTAGCTGAGTGACGCGTCATATGACGCTGCTGTGACGTTTTTCTCCTATTTAAAGCGCTGTCTCGCGCTTATGACGGGCTCTCTTAAGATAGTGTGGCCGGTAATGGGGTAGTCGCCGGGGCAGAGCCTCGTTCTTTTTTGTCGCACCGCTGTGCGTGTTCTCGACCCTTTTCGTCGTCAGTAATGGAGTGGTAACGTAGATGTGTTTAATTAATGAGATCAGTGGTATGTGAGTGCTGTGCACAAGCGTGAGAGTTTTGCATTCGGGCGCGTTTTAAAGCGTCTCACGTTCGCTGTTTTGCGGCCTGAGCTGTCCAAGTTGCTGTCGTAGACGTTTCGTTGGTCGAGGCTGGCGCAAAACAGGTGAGATGTTGTTGGCGATCCGCAGACTCGCGCAGGGACGCACAAGGCGTATCCTGTAGTCCATTTGGCGGAATTCGCTTTGACTCCGTGGCCTTTGCGACATTTTTGCGAGGTTGAGTCGGCGCGTCGGGACTGACAAAGCCTATTGCTGCGTTGTCCCCACGCAAAACCACGCTGTCTGTGTATACAATTGTGCACTATTCAGCCAGTAAGCCTATCATTTTCCCTCCAATATTTTGTATATTAATTGTCAATCCCTTTTCTAAATTTCGGGTGTACGAGAATTTATTCTCATCTCGCAGGCTGCCTCATTCCGGCTGTTCTTTCGTTTGTTGCCTTTACTGTTCAAAGTTGATTCGTTACTCAGCTCTGTCGATTCTAAATAGTTTTGAATTGTAGCAATCTAGCGCTGTTATTGTGTTGTAATTCTTTTAGGTCGTTCGTTTTGTAATTTTTGTGTATTTTAAATTGTTTCATTTTTTAGGCTTATGCATTATTGTAATTTTCTGGGGTTTGCAAAACGATTTTTGGTATTATATTTTGAATTGTTTTCCGCTATGAAATTGTAATTACTGCGTAAGTATTCCATTCTTGATTTGTTCTTATGCCTTTTTTGAGAGGTATTCCATATTGGGCCTCTGTCACATTGCTTATTTCATCTCAGTGACCAGTAATTCTGTTTAGATTCAAAGTTTGTACAGATGTTTCATTCCTGAATAAATTTGAATTATTTCCCTATTTTCAGCTTGTTTGTAAATTGTTTCTTTCCTTTCTTTCAGGTATTTGATGCTGAAATAAATTGGCAAATAAACGTTGAATATTTATCGAGTCTGGGTGTGTAATAATCATGCTATCCTTGATTTTCAAGTTATTTTCCCGCACAAGTTTTCCTCGTTCCTGATCGTAGATTTCCCCACTGGGATTCTCTGCCAATCTGAGGAAGGGTCCAAAGCCTAGGGTTTTTGTGTTAGGCCCGCTCAATCCATTAGGTAATCATTTCCGGTCCCTCTGCCTTTATTACATTCATTTTTGTACTTTCAATTCTCCTTGGGCAGTTGTACATGTTCTAGCGTTTTCTCGTGCGTGACAAAAAGTCACTGGCGACCGTATAAATTAATTTAAATCTTATTTCTCCTCTATATACTTAAATTAGCCATTGAAACATAACACAGACACACACACATACACACACAGACACACACACAGACACACACGACACACACACAGACACACACGACACACACACAGACACACACAGACACACACAGACACACACAGACACACACACAGACACACACAGACACACACAGACACACACAGAGACACACACAGGACCACACAGACAACATGACACACACAGACACACACACAAACTCACACACACAGACACACACACAGACACACACAGACACAATCACAGAAACACACAGACACACACACAGACACACACAGACCACACACAAAGACACACACACAGACACACACCAACACACACACAGACACACACAGACACACACAGACACACACAAACACCCACGATCACACACAGACACTCAAACACACATAGACAACACACGACACACACCAGACACACACATGACACACACCAACACACACACAGACACACACAGACACACACACAGACACACACCAACACACACACAGACACCAACACAGACACACACAACACACACGAATCACACACAGACACAGACACACACACAGAAAACACACAGACCACACAACAAACACACGACACACACACGAACACACACAGACACACACACAGACACCACACAGAGACACACAAACACACCACCAGACACCACCAGACCACACAGACACACACACAGACCAACACACACAGACACAAACACAGACACACACACAGACACACCAGACACACACACAGACACACACACAGACACACACAGATACACACACAGACACACACAGACCACACACAGACAAACACACAGACACACACACAGACCACACAAAACACACACAGAAACACACAGACACACACTCAGACACACCACAGACACCCACCAGACACACACAGACACACACAGACTCACACACAGACACACACACAGACACCTGACACACACAGACACACACACACAGACACACACAGACACACACAGAACCACACACAGAGACACACGACACACCACAACACACAGAACCACACACAGGCACACAAAGACACACACACAGACACACCGACACAAACACAGACACACACACAGCCAAACACACAAACTCACACACTAACAAACTCACAGACACACAGACACACACACAGACACCACACATGACACACACAGACACACAACCACAGACACACACAGACACACACACAGACATACACACAGACACACACAGACACACACAGACACACAACAGACACACATACAGACACAAACAGACCAACAACAGCCACACACACAGACACACACACAGACACACACAGAGACACACAGACACACCAGACACACACAGACACACACAGACACCCACAGACCTAACAACCCGACACTCACACAGACACAGTCAGACACACAGAGACACACACAGACACACACAGACACACACACCGACACACACACAGACACACACACAGACACACACAGACACACACACAGACACACACACAGACACACACACAGACACACACACAGACACACACACAGACACACACACAGACACACACAGACACACACAGACACACACAGACACACACACACACACACACACACACACACACACACACACACACAGACACACACAGACACACACAGACACACACACAGACACACACACAGACACACACAGACACACACAGACACACACACACACAGACACACACAGACACACACAGACACACACACAGACACACACAGACACACACAGACACACACAGACACACACAGACACACACACAGACACACACAGACACACACAGACACACACAGACACACACAGACACACACAGACACACACAGACACACACACACACACACAGACACACACACACACACACACACACACACAGACACACACACAGACACACACACACAGACACACACAGACACACACACAGACACACACACAGACACACACAGACACACACAGACACACACACAGACACACACACAGACACACACACAGACACACACAGACACACACAGACACACACACACAGACACACACAGACACACACAGACACACACACAGACACACACACACACACAGACACACACACAGACACACACAGACACACACACAGACACACACAGACACACACAGACACACACAGACACACACACACAGACACACACAGACACACACAGACACACACAGACACACACACACACACACAGACACACACACAGACACACACAGACACACACACAGACACACACACAGACACACACAGACACACACACAGACACACACACAGACACACACAGACACACACACAGACACACACAGACACACACACAGACACACACAGACACACACAGACACACACACAGACACACACAGACACACACACAGACACACACACACACACACACAGACACACACACAGACACACACAGACACACACACACACACACACACACACACACAGACACACACAGACACACACAGACACACACAGACACACACAGACACACACACACACACACAGACACACACACAGACACACACAGACACACACACACACACAGACACACACACACACACACAGACACACACAGACACACACACAGACACACACAGACACACACAGACACACACACAGACACACACACACACACACACACACACACACACAGACACACACACAGACACACACAGACACACACACAGACACACACAGACACACACACACAGACACACACAGACACACACAGACACACACACAGACACACACACAGACACACACAGACACACACACAGACACACACACAGACACACACAGACACACACAGACACACACAGACACACACAGACACACACAGACACACACAGACACACACACAGACACACACAGACACACACAGACACACACAGACACACACACACAGACACACACAGACACACACAGACACACACACAGACACACACACGACACACACACAGACACACACGACACACACACAGACACACACACAGACACTTACAGACACGCACAGACACTCACCGACACACACAGACACACAGAGAGACACACACAGACACACACAGACACACAGAGACACACACAGACACACACAAACACACACACAGACACACACACAGACATACACACAGACACACACAGACACACCATACACAACAGACACACACGACACACACACAGACACACACACCAGACACACACAGACACACACACAGACACACACAGACACGCACAGACCCACACACAGACACACAAAGACACACACACAGACACACACAGACACACACACAGACAACACAAGACACACACAGACACACACACACAGACCACACAGACACAACACAGACACACACACAGACACACATACAGTACACAAACAGACTCACAACAGACACACAACACAGACACACACACAGACACACACAGAGACACACAGACACACACAGACACTCACAGACACCACCGACCTACACACATGACACACACACAGAGCACACACAGTCAGACACACAGAGACACACACAGACACACACACAGACACACACACAGACACACACACAGACACACACACAGACACACACAGACACACACACAGACACACACACAGACACACACAGTAACACACACCGACACACACACAGATACACACACAGACACACACAGACACAACACAGACCCACACATAGACACACACAGAAAAACAGACACACACACAGACACACACACAGACACACACAGACACACACAGACACACACAGACACAACACACAGACAACACACACAGACACACACACATACACACACAGACACACACACAGACACACACGACACACACACAGACACACACAGACACACACAGACACACACAGACACACACACAGACACACACAGACACACACACAGACACACACACAGACACACACAGACACACACAGAGACACCACACAGACACACACAGACAACACACAGACACACACACAAACTCACACACACAGACACACACACAGACACACACAGACACAATCACAGACACACACAGACACACACACAGACACACACAGACACACACAGACACACACAGCAGACACACACACAGACACACACCAACACACACAGACACACACAGACACACACAACACACCACGAATCACACACAGAACACACAGACACACAGCACACCACACAGACACACACAGACACACACACATGACACACACCAACACACACACAGACACACACAGACACACACACAGACACACACCACACACACACAGCACACACACAGACACACACAAACACACACGGAATCACACACAGACACACGACACACACACAGAAACACACAGACACACACAAACACACACGACACACACACAGACACACACAGACACCACACAGACACACACACAGACACACACACAGACACAAACACACACACAGACACACACAGACACACACACAGACACACACAGACACACACAGACACACACAGACACACACACAGACACACACACAGACACACACAGACACACACACAGACACACACAGACACACACACAGACACACACAGACACACACAGACACACACACAGACACACACAGACACACACAGACACACACACAGACACACACAGACACACACACAGACACACACACAGACACACACAGACACACACACAGACACACACACAGACACACACAGACACACACAGACACACACACACACAGACACACACAGACACACACAGACACACACACAGACACACACAGACACACACAGACACACACAGACACACACACAGACACACACACAGACACACACACAGACACACACAGACACACACACAGACACACACAGACACACACAGACACACACACACACACAGACACACACAGACACACACACAGACACACACACAGACACACACAGACACACACACAGACACACACAGACACACACACAGACACACACAGACACACACACAGACATCACACAGACACACACAGACACACACAGACACACACAAGACCACACTACAGACACACACACAGACACACAACAGTACACACACACAGACACATACTACAGACACACACAGACACACACAGACACACACAGACACACACACAGACACCCACAGACCTACACACAGACACATCACGACAGACACAGCGACACACAGAGAACACACACAGACACAGACACACACACACCGACACACACAGACAGACACACACAGACACACACAGACACACACACAGACACACACACAGACAAACACAGACACACACACAGTACACACACAGATACACACACAGACACACACAGACACACACAAGACACACACACAGACACACAGAAAAAACACAACAGACACACACAGACACACACACAGACACACACACAGACACACACAGACACACACAGACACACACAGACACACACAGACACACCACAGAAACACAC
>JAHLJT010001603.1:0-17402 GCA_031308135.1 Acheta domesticus
TGTATTCAGTGATTTTTAAGAACATTGCTGCTGTTGCCCATGAAGTAATGGAGAGACCTTAGTATTGAATTCAAAGTTTCTAAGTCGAAACGTTCTGTGTCTGTAATGCGGATCTCCGTATATTTGCGTGCCGCAGCCGATCCAGAATGGTCGGCGCGCCAGCGATGAGATAGCGGAACACTCAACTACACGTGTGCTACAACTACACATGTACTTCAAGCTACAACTACACAAGTACTTCTCAGCAGGGCGAAGGCTTTTATGCATACTAGTAGGTCAGTAGTGTCAGTAGCATCTTATACTGGTGGCAGTGCACGCCTCGCGGCACCGTGTCATGCCACGAGCTTCTCTGCGCATCTAGCGTCGGGAGAAGAAACTATTAGTAACCCGCCGTTTTAACAATAGTGATGGCGTAGTCTCTTGCGGTGCGGTTATGAACTGCGTGGAGAGGCGATTTCGTCGTGGCACTCGAGCTACAAACTCCCGCTCGTGGCATCGACCTTGACAGCACAGCTATTAGGCTATGGTTCGGCCGTCGAAACTTGGCGCCGGCAACGCCAGTCGACGGCCGGCAGTGACGGGCTATCTGACCACTATCAGCAAGGTGAAGAGAGTAGCTTTGCCGCCGGTGACCGCGTACGACGCACGCTGCTGGACAAGGGAAAGACACCGGAGGTGCCGGCGGCGGTACCCTTTTGGACGGCGCATGCAATACCCACGTCCAGGTTGGGCGGAGAGGGTTCGGTCCTCGTCAGCTCCTCTCGGCGTGTACCCGGAAAACACTACCGGGTGCAGATCACGTCACGGACTATGTGGCACGTCGGCTGAAGCAAGTCGGTTGCTTGCCGAGACAACCCCGCTCCGGCGCCAGATTCCGGAATTTAACCACGCCGCCCGGTAAGGGGTTGATTTATTTTACTTATTTATTTATTTGTCAAAATAACAGTAAAAACTGTGTATGACGTGTGGGGAAGGAGATTTATCTGCGCACATTTTCTTGAGGGCCAGAATTTAAAAAAACAAAAAAAAAAACGAAAAAATGAATTTAGAAAATAATTATTTTAGAAAAATAAAGGATTAGGGGAGGGGCTGCTTCTCTCCACTAACGGGACGGCGGAGCAAACTCCAAGCTCTCTGCTGGTTGGGGGCTTACCACAGATAGATAGATAGAACATTTACTGTGATGTTGCCCGATAACAGAATAAAGGAAAATAGAACTATATGCAGATATGAATAAAAACTAGTGATGCTAAAACAGCACGTACTTTCTCGCTCGTATTTTCACGCGAATTATGCGAAAAGTACCCAAGTTTTCGAAATCTTGTACATGACCTTATTTCAAAATCTACCTTTAAGGAATAGATTTCGTTACGGAAAAAATCTTTATCTTGAATCTTTTAGTTGTAGAAAAATGCCTAAAATGTTGAACTTTTGTAATTTTCGAAAAATTAGTGTTTCCAACGAACATGAGACCTGCATCGTTCTCTTAAACAACTTTTAACTAACAATAAAATTTAATCATAAACAACGGAACCACAAGAAAACCTCGATAGTCGTCGGTAAGTGGGCGCCGGATCTCACCACCCAGCAGGGGAAGATCACATCCACCTCCCGAAGCAAAACGTGCACTGCACTTACGGGACAAATGAATTCAGCAGTTGGCGCGCCCGTAATCACCAATCAATCAATCGTATATTCATTCTGCACTGTTCATACAATAGCTAGCATTGACCACCACGACCACTCAAGTCGCTGTAGCAGCCTATCAGGGAGAGATCGACGGTCGAAGAAGCCGCCCGCCGAGAAGCGCAGCGGGCAGCCTGCGGCGGTGCATCAATCAATCACCGAATCACCAATCAATCAATCAATAAATCGTATATTCGTTTTGCATTGTTCACACACTAGCTAGCACTGACCTCCACGACCAGCCAAGTCGCGGTAGCGGCCAACATGGCGCCTATGAGGGAGAGATCGACGTCGAAGAAGCCGCCCGCCGAGAAGCGCAGCGGGCAGCCGGCGGCGTGCATGCGCAGGAGGTGCGCCTCTTGCGCAGCAGGCCCCTCCGGCAGGAGCAGCAGCAGGCGCGCAGC
This sequence comes from Acheta domesticus, assembly GCA_031308135.1. Classification (NCBI taxonomy): domain Eukaryota; kingdom Metazoa; phylum Arthropoda; class Insecta; order Orthoptera; family Gryllidae; genus Acheta; species Acheta domesticus. The sequence goes on from JAHLJT010001603.1 coordinate 2,091, forward strand.
ACCCCCTGCCAGCGCGACAACCGCGGCGCACGCTCTCCTGCAGGGCGCCATCAGCAACACCAGCTCCGCGGCCAGCGTTGCCATTATGTGCAGGAAGTTGGCCACGAACAGCTCGAAGAAGTCACGAAACACGTTCTCGTGCATCATCTGCCAGGCCAGAAGCAAAATGGTGGCCGCTGTCAGTAAGCGAGTGAATATATTAAGAGCTTCCATTAACATGTGGAACCCGTACACTGTGTTGACGTCATGTGACATTGAACAAATGTAATAATGGATTTTTCTTAGAGTATGTAGTTCTTCATTAATGTCTGAAATGGTCAGAGGATTTCTTATTGACTTGTGGCTGCGTTCGAATTGAAAAGCTTTTCCTTCCATCATGACTTCTGGGGAGTAGATGATCCTTTTAATCATTACATCGATTTTAGTAACAAGAGTTTTCAAACGGTGATTAATCAACATAACAGAATTTGAAAACTGAAGTAAAGTTGATAGTTGTATCATGTTTAAAAAGAATCTAGCGATACTTGGATATATACCTTCCATCTGTCTATATAGCACTATATTTTTGGAAACAATAAACAATTGTAATATGACAAACAAAGCCGTCTCAATTGTAGTAATAGTCTGAACTCTTCTATAATTCCTGGGTATGTCACTAAGAAGCATATTGTCGACTGATGAAACATGACAAAAAAATCTCCAAACTGTATTTCTTCTAGCCGATATTGCAATATAGAAAGAGAAGACCGCTATCCACTTTAAAATTTCAATTACTGCTGTGCCAATTGCAACAACGCCTAGAGGAGAGTCACTAGGAAAAAAATTGCACGATCTGATACTGCTTTCACTGTCACTAAGGCTGAAGAAAACACTAAAATGATAGTTAAAATAATGTGACCCACTTTATACCAATAGGCATAATTTTGTAGGCGGCGTTCTAGAGGCGAAAACGGCAGGCCAGTAATTTCTGAAATGCAATGTAGCGGTTTGATAGATGAAAGGAATAATTCTAGAATAATGCGGCCTGTCATTCCTTTTCTGAATATACGTTCTATATGCAGTTTCCAGCAGCACTAGACCCATTACGTATGTCAAATTGAAATTTATTCGAGTAAACGAATGGCAATTGGTTAGTAACACGTGTCAGTTATTCATTTGACAAATGTCTTCGGACCACCGAGAGAGATTAATTGCTTCAAAATCAATTGCGGAAAGAGGCAAATGCTTCCATCTTCTAATAAATTTTCTCGTAGTTTTCGAAATGTTTTGAATTTAATTAGTTGAAAGCGTGAATGATCTTCTTTTGCAGTTTTCTAATGTTATTAAAATATTATTTAAAAAATAGGATAATTATTTTTTAGTTTTGTAATAGTTTTGTTACGTGGGCTTGGAAAATTGGCAATTCTTAGTTATTATTTAGGTAATAATAGTAATTCGACTTTTACTTCAATTACTTGTGTTTATTAAATTATCAGTTTTTATATTATAGGTAATATTTCTATAAATATTTTAATACTCCGTATTACATTATATTATACTGGTTTTAAAATGTTGAATATTTACTGATCCCATCATTCACCCACGAAGATCTTTTTCCATTCTGAATTAAAACAAACTGATGAAAAGGGATAGATATAGAGAGAGTGTTAGTCAAATTAATAGTTTCACAAGTCGGCTGTCCTATTAGGAAAAGTTTTCAGACCATGCCATATTTAGTTCTGTATTACGTGCCTACGAGCGCGACACAACCATGTATGCCTCGTGTAAATTTTGTGGTTTTGAAATGGTGTCTATACCATATTGTCACGCAATTCTCGCAATCGTTAAATATTGTCGTCCCTGTAACACTTCCATTAGCTAAAATATCGACAACAAAAAATATCGAAATGAATCCTTGCAACTCTTTGTCTTCTATTCTGCATTTTCTCAAGCAACTCTGACGAAGGATAAACTGTACAACCAATTGCGATTATTTTTCACTTAAACAACAAGAGAAGTATTCAGCGCCAGCCATAAAAGTATTGCTCATTCTCCCTAAATAAAAAGATGTTAAACTTATTCGTATCAACACATTTTCTAATGCAGTTACCAGTCATATGTAACAAGGCTGATATTTTGAAACAATTAGACGTTGCGTGATCTTGATTTCAGAGTTCCAGTTATACCTTCGTATATTAAATATTAAGATATATCACCTCATGTTTCCCCGACTCCAAGTTTTTAGCAGCTTTTTCATTGCTGTCATTGATGGAGATATGAGTGTTGAATTCAATCTCATTATCTTCTTCTTCTTCTTCTTACTTTCTATCCCTAAGAGTTTGCCGTTTTAGATTTCCATATTTTTCGGTTCTTTCATTGACCTTCTTCTAGTTCTTTCTCCTCCATTACTTCCTGTATATACACCTTCCAGGTCAAAAGAGGCCTGCCTCTTCTACGTCTTCTTTCAGGTATCCAGTTTAAAATTTGCTATCTCCATCTCTCATTTTGCATCCTCTGGACATGTCCATACCAATGAAGAGCTTTATTTTCTAGTCTTCGGGTTATGAATGTTTAAACTCCAGCTCTTTCAATACAACTTCGTTTCTTATCTTGTCCAACCTTGTTATCTGCAAAGATCTCATAAAGTCGAGCTCTACTGTCCGTATTCTGTCTCGACGGCGCGCCGAACGTTTTGTTAAAAGCCACATTTCTGTTCCATATCATATAATAATTTCCACTACACTGTGGAATATTCTTCTCTCTGTGTCTTGTTTTATCACACTATTCCATATAATGTCATGTAGAGCTTTGATTGCATTGCTGCCCATTGCGAGTTTAGTGGTAATATCGCCATCAATTATCCCATCGTCGTCAGTAATTATAGTCCCCAGATATACAAATTTTGAACAGTTAGTTATTTTGTCATCAGAAACTTTTGTATTAGAGTTACCTCCTCCAATGCATTAATATTTGGTCTTTTTAAGGTTGATTTTAAGTTCCCACTTTCGTATTCTTCTTTGACTTTTCTAAGCATCAACAGCATATCTTCCCGATCTGATGCCATAATGACCTGATCATTGCAAAAAGTACAGAATGTAAGCACCTATTATTTACGAGTACTCCCACTTGAGAACATTTCTTGTACTAAGTTTCCAAAGCTTGTTCCATATATATATATGGAATATATATATGGAATATATATATATATACGGAATATATATATATATATGGATATATATATGGAATATATATATATGGAATATATATATGGAATATATATATGGAATATATATATATATATATATATATATATATATATATTGTGACCGTACTTACCCTTATCGGTTTCATGGGTGCACATATCATAAATTTGTGATTGTTTATTTGGGCACAGGGGTTCTTTGAGGGGGATACTTTAATCATCATTATCTGAGTTCAAAGAATCTATCATCACATAAACAGGATTTATTAAGAAAAAAAAACATCTTCACATTAATAACATAATTTACATCTTTGACCTGGTCGCAAATCCTTACTGAATACAGATTAAATGGTTTACACTATACATCTCCGACTATTCCTATCATCTTTACATTATTATTTCCATTTATGTAATCTCCATTTCTCTGAAAACTATATGCCATTCGTGAACCACTACAGACACTATTGCTCTCCTTACTACTCAGTGAGCACCCTGAACCGGCATTTTATATTCGATTACCCAACTATTCTTGTTCATAATTATTGTTACTTATCTACCTACCACTACCGTCGTCTTTCACGCGGGGCGACCGCGTGCCCCGACTCGTTGCCGAGAGGTGACCTTGGCGCCAACGATGTTCTGCCTGCCCACGTGTCGCCGACGGCCCGTTCTCGTACACCGGCGTCGTCTCACTACAATTTCCTTCTCCACACGACGAATTTCCTGTCTCAGCTCACACGGCTCCACCATGTAATCCCGCATCCGCACAGCTACACCGACTACCACTGAACAGCATCGCCCACGTGTCCGTGCAATGTTCTCTTCTCTTATCAAATTTCGTGATTATTCCTTCCAAACACGTTTACCGCAATCCTTACTTGCAATCATCATTAAGTCTATCACAATTCTCCTTCCTTTAACACCAGCTGTCCCGATTATTCTCGATTTATCCGTACATTACCACCTCGCTCTCTTGTCGCCATCACGCCATCACGCCCGATTCGTTCCGCAACGATTCATCAACCTGCGCGCCACTTTTGAACGTTGTGGAGCGCCTAATATTTACGTTTTGACCAATACGGTAAATATACATATATATATTGTGACGTACCGACTGCTCGGGGTCAATCGTGACTTACCCGTGAAGTGGCACGGTACAATAAATTTGTTTCAGGCAGGGCTCGGGATCTTTTTCGCGAATGTGGACCCTGGGATGTTCGGGGTACAATAAATACATACAGTTTATTATACAACGACAGTTTGATGTTTATTCATCTAATATCACTATTACACTTTCGAACACTGATCCCCTATGCAATGATTACTATGTTTTGGTACCAAAACTTAATACCTTCAATGCTAGCATCATACCTGTTACCACCTGGGTCACGTCGCTTCGTTGGGGCCCGGCGCCGATGGTGGCGGCGGCTTCGGCTCCCGTCGCGTGGTCCCGGAGCCGTTCGGCCCCCAGCCGGTGATGAGTAGGCAAGTGTTCGCCCCTCACGCTGGTCCACGCGTATATTCTACACTAGTGCATCTAATTAACTTATGCTTGTCCTGACAGTCTGAACTCCAGATTTGGGTTGTAACTGATTATGCTAAATACGTTACACTATATTACTCTCTGAATCACCGGTGAAATATCGGTAACCTATACCCACGTGTTCTTGTTCTCCTCACGCGTCATCATACAGTTTCATTATGGAAAGTTCCTATACACTGAAAACCCGTCAGACACTGCTTGATCGGTCTCACAAATGATCACTGGTTCAGTCACTGTCTTGTGCACTACACATTCTATCTTTCCCCAAAACCTACGTTCGCGATGCATGTGCTCACGCTACAGGCGGGTTTCACACTCTTCGTTTACCATACACTCTGTCCGTTGACTTCCCAATGCTGTTCGGTCTGCATCACACTTCTTTAACGGTCCGAAATGTAATACTATGCAAGTCTATTAAGTTATTCAGCACTTAGGGGTACTTTTCCCCAAATAACTCGCACCGCTCGCGCACCACCTCCGTCCGCTAGCGTGGCTTCCGCTCGTCTCCCTTCTCAACCGACTTCTCGCTGTCCTCCCCTCGTGTCTCGCGCTCCACGTGACGCCCCCCTTCCCCTCCGTGTTGCCATGCTGCCTAGTTATGCTCGCGCCGTTTGTATGTTCTCTGGTTGTTTAAGTTGAAATGTATCGCGTTTCTATTTAGAGGCGCGGTGCGTTTCAATATATATATATATATATATATATATATGTATATGAAAGAGACGTGGCGATAAACTACATCCTTATTTTAACCCATTGTTAGATCTAATTCTTTAGGTAATTTTCCTCACTATTTTGATACATGCTTCAGTATTTTTGTACGTTTTTAACCAAATTAATTAATTTTTCTGGAACATTCAGTTAAACTACAACCTCCGTATTTTAAAAGTTCCTTTCAAAGGTTTCCTGGAGTACTTGGGATTCATTATTTTTAGCTCTCGCCAAAGCCCTCTTTACATCAAACCAACTGATTTCAGGTTTCCACTCTTGCCAATGTGTGCATTCAAAATTGTTTTGGTATTCAACTCTATTTCTTGTAATAATTTTGCATAGTAATTAATCCATTTTGTAGACGTTCTTATTTCTATATTACTTTTGTAACAATTTTTCTTCGTATTTTTAATAGTTTTCCATGCTTCAGTTGATCTTTTATATCCTATTTTACTATGTATATCCCTACATAATCTCTCCCAATGTTCACTGTTTTCAATTTTTACTAATTCTTAACTTCTTTTCTTTTTTCTACATATTCCTTTCGTGTTTGGGCATTCCTATTTGAAATCCACGACAGATACAATGTTTTCTTTTCCTTAATCAAGCTTTCTAAATTTTCACTGAATATCTCAACGAACTTCTTTTTTCTTGTTCCACTCCTAGGGCTTCCTTAGCTGCTTCAAAAACATCTTTTAGGTGATAATACATTTCTTCGGGACTTTTATCCTCCGTGTTTCCTAGATTGAGCTTAATTCTGTTTTGGTAGAGAGATTGTTTTTGGACAAAAAATCCCATTTATTTAATCATAATTAAGGTTAGAACTTACAGTTTCTATCTACCAATAATTCATTACTCACTGAAATGTCGAGAATTGATTATTTATTAGAATTAAGTGATCATTGACTCACATAACATAAGTTAGAGTTAGTGTAGCTGTTCAGATGGCCTGCACTTGACGCTAGGCAAAGATTTTCTTAATATGACGGGTGATTTTTCTTTAATAATTAATTATCCATATAAATGGAGGCTTTAAATTTAGCCTTTAAAGTAATATCGATAACCGTACGTCACTGAACTCAGCGAAAGTTTTGATAGGATTTTAATTACAGAATTGATTGAAAATCTGAAAGTAAAATGATTGAGAATCGAATTAATCTACATGTTACAGCAAGACAGAATCGTGTGTTCAATTCCATGAATAACAAATGTAAACCGAGATTAATTAAAAGTAATTTTGACTCCGTCTGAGTACCTTTGTAATTTATTATTGTTACAGTATGCATAGCGCAAACCGTCCTGAATGGTCGAGGTGGCTAAGAGCGTGTACCGACTCAGCGTGTCGGTCCCAAGGGTCGCAGGTTTGAGTCCTGCCTTGGGAATGGTTGTTTGTCCCTTCCTCATGAATGGGTTGTGGCGGAGGGCTTTGCGTTCTAATGACCTCAGATCAGAGGAGCCCACAAGCGTATTGATGTCCGGTTTTTGGTCGAATATGGACGTGAAATGACGGGCGGCCGTCGGCTGGATAAAAGTCTTAAAAACGGTATAGTACATGCTACATTTACTATCTTGCATGATTCTCATTTAAAATGCACTGTGAACACATTTAAACATCAATGAATGTAAATTTGTAAATCTAAATTTCGTTCTCCTCTTCGAACTTCGTTGGTTGTCAATTTGAAATATTTACTGAGAGGATATCTAAAAAGTCGAAATTGGTTTTATCAATGCTCTTTAACAGTGGTGACGTGGGCATGTTTGGTATGAGGACAAAATAAGGCAATTACATAAATTTGTTCAAATGAGGCATCTAACAAACTAAATTATTAGGGATAAGATAAGAGAGAAAGTTTGGTCAGTTCAATTTTTCCTTGGCTTCCGTTGCTTCGCACATTGTAAGAAATTATTAGTTTTCTGCTCTGACCACGTCTGACCCTTGCATACCGGAGTGGCGCGACTCACCGCCCAACAAGAAGCGAATAGATAGCAGTTCGTGGAATGAGTTCCTTCCCTTCTGCAATAACTCTAAAAACAAGTTCCCTTCCCGTCCCTAAAGCACTGAGAGGTTTGATTAAACACACGTCATAGGGAAAAGCTGAAATTTTCTCCTAAAGAGGCGTAGATTGATTTTTATTGTTTTTGCGTAGTTAAAAACACCCGTATAATATAAACTTCAAAACATTCTTCATAGCTATCAGTTTAAAATTCGTAAATTCTTGCTCAAATGTCACAGTAAATACTTTCTTTCATAATTACATTCAGGATAAGTAGAAATTTATAAAAATCATTCTCATTTCGCTTCTAGCTAAGCTTTGTTAAGTCTCCCAGAGCCTGTAATGATCTGAAACACCGGGACAGTCATCTCAAACCGTGAGAAAAGATTATATTATTACCTACTGTCACTGAACAAAACCCACGTACCCACACAGACCATTGCAGATCACTGATCGTTTGACTCCCACAAATCCGGGATGCTCTGTTCATTTGCATACCGCTAAGCACCTCTGAAAGCGGTTGTTTTCTTTCTCTCTCTCTCTCTCTCTGTCAGATGTAAAACTGGCGAATTGAATGCAGCTGACGCAGAAAAAAATGCCTACTCCACCCCGTCGCTTTGCAAACCGCTACATCGCTACATTATCCCAAGCCGTTAATCGGCTAAATGACGATCAGTGCTCGCTTCCCGCGTGCATGCGTCGCCAAGGGTGCACTGTAAACAAAAAATAATCCCATTAAACTCTGCATTTGGTAACACGCGAGGATCATTGGAAAGTGCCACATATAGTGAGAGTGGTGTGAAATCAGTAATAAATGTGAAACAAATAATATAATAAACATTTCACACTTTCATGTTCTTTTGTGATTGGGGTGGGTGTGAATTTTATCGAGGTGTGTTGAATTCGTAGGCTTCTATGATAATGAGGTTCGATTATTTGGGCTTACACTGCTCTTTTTTGCACTGGTCCATATTGCCAAATAATTAATTTACTATCTCTAGACAACTCTTCGTACCACATGAATATGTATTTTGTCTTCTTAGAGTAATCTTTGATATATCTTGTCATTTAATTCTCAAATCTCTTCAGAGAAAAAAACACAGGTCACTTGTAGAATTAGCACACAAAGTTCTCATTAGTGTACAAGGAATTAATGCAAACCTAAATATGTACTATCTAATGTTTATTTCGTTATACAAGAAAATACTGGAAAGTGTATTTTTATTAAATTATTAATTTGAATTTACATAATTTCTTGTGACATAATTTTAGAATATTAAGTGAACCTTTTATATTTTTGATTAATACTTAGCTTTGTGTTATATAAAACTATATCTTATATATAGATACAATTAAATAATTTTGTTTTCATTATCAAAGTATTCTATGCAGAAATCATCTACTCCTTTCGTTAAAATAATAAAGATCAATGGCGTTAGAATCTAATTTTAAGAATTCTATTAGCTGTGTTGTACCTGTGTCGATAATAACGCTTACTAGAAGGCAACATTCAACGACATTTACGAATTTTCTCCATTTTAACAATATTTTAAAATTAGAAGCAATAACATCTCACCCGTTTAGGACAATAAGGATTCTGACTCTCCTCTATTATAAAGTGTCAATTTTATAAGCTCATAGGAAATGAACAAACACTAGATTCACAGCCAACCACAATACCCTTCTTTGCGTTCGCGGAATCGAGTAAAAAGGTCACACACAATCTCGCAAGTACACATAACCTTTGAGAGAATTTCGCAGGTACTCAAATAGCAAATTTCGGGCGCACAACTCTTTGTGTAAACTCATCGCCCGTCAACAACAGACACTGTTTTGGGAACGCTTTTGGTGGAAGCAGAGAGGCGAAAATCAACGGAAAGCGGCCCGCGAGCGTTGGGTGGGTGGCGCGGCAGCCTCGACACTCGGTCCAGTGTTGCCACGCTCACTCACGCATTTCCCCCAAATCTCGCTTCGAAAACCATAAAAGACAAACAAACAAACAGCAATAAGTTCAAATAATTGCTTTAATGTTAAGTGAATATGTATGATTGTATGAAAATTATGGATTACAAAAAATATTTTGTGCGCTCAATAGGGAAGCAGCAAAATAACGAAAGTTAAAATGTTTGTGCTTTATCTTTAGTGGGTTGAAAATAGAAAAGAAAAAGAGGTGTTTCAACCGACTTCAATAATAATAATAGTAATCATAATAATAGTAATAATAACAATAATCTGCCACCTATGGGTTGATATTTAAATATAACTTAACATACGAAATTGTGCTCTTTAGACTTTTAAATTACTCAAACACTGGGGCATCCATACGGCAATATATCTCCAGTAAACTATTGACAATGTTTACACGTATTTTTAATTACTGCAGATTACGTATATTTTTTATTATTCTTTGACAAAATATTTTGTCAAAGATATTTCACATCAAATCCAATCAATAGATTTCTCTTTTCTATAACTTACGAAAGAAGGGTTCTTGATCCATCTTCAGATACGGTACATACAGTAGAAATTGAATTAACTTAAATTTTGTTGAATGTTTTCCATTGCTTTAAAAACATTTGGCAAGGTACAATAATGAAAATCCCTTACAAAATCTAATAAAGTGATCTTAATGAAATTCCCTACCAACTGACTACTGTACAAAAAACTAAAACAAATTTAGGGGCACAACTCCTAACATGGCAACACTGACCAGTACCTTGGCGCTCACACTGATAAACCGTCGCCCCCTCCCTAGCCACCTATCCCCGCCGCCAATTCCTCGCACACGCGACGGTGCATTGAACCAACCAGCAGTTTGCCCAACCCCAATATCCTGCAACCTGCGCCCGCCGCGACCTCTCCGCCTCGGGTCCCCAGGAACCGGATATTAGCTGGTGAAAGCCACCTTAACCCTCGGCGGGGGCGGATCTCTGCTAACCGCTTTATGTGTTCCTGACTGGGCTAATAACACTCGCGCACACAATAAGTAACTCTCCTGCCGTTACCGTGCGTGAGAATGTGCAGCGAACTTCCGTGCCATCGCTCCAGAGGTGTGTTCGGTCTCTTTCATCACTTTGGACAGTGGTCACAAGGGCAGCTTGATCAACAAAGCAATACGTCAATGATTGCCAACATGGTACTAACAAAGTGAATGATGAAACAGTACAAATCACAGTTTCTGAGCAGCATATGATTCACGTATATCTCGACAGTGCTAATATACACGAGAAAATTAACTAGTGGTGCTACAAAATGGAACAGACTTGTTTTGCCCTAGTTACGAGGGTAAGTCAATAAGTATCTGGAAACAATGTTTATAATTTATTACAGGAAGAATACACAGTATTTATTGATATCATTTCTCAACATAGACACCCTTCTTTTCTATACACTTGGCACATCTTTTCACGAAGCTTTCCAATACTTTCTGAAAAAAAAAAGGTTTTTGACTGTGCAGCAAGGCGCGTATGCACCATTTCTTTGAACTGTTAATCGGAGCAGAAACAACGGACCAGACAAATGGTATTCCGACGGGGCGAGATTGGAACTGTGCACAGGATGCTCCAACACACTATTCTCACACGATTGCGCTTGTGCTCTTCATTGAATTGTTTTGGAACCCATAGCTTCTTTCTTCTTCTTCTTCTTCTTCTTCTTCTTCAGTTGCTGCCGTTGTTCACTCTTTCTTGACGCTCGTTCGACCACTTTTAAACTGTTCTGGGAGCTGGTAAAGACCTTTGTGATAGAACATTGTGCCTGGATTGTGTTGAAAACCTGCTATGGATTTCCGCCCCTAGTACATCTTTAAGCCATAAAAAATGGATTACGGAACGCTCTTCTTCTTTGGTGCAAACAGAGAGTGCTATAGCCATCTTTACATCACAACAGCGCAAGACTGACTGATCAGATAACGCTGAAACCTCGTACAGGCAAAGACAACGGTCCCATCTAGTTGTTAGGCAATACACAAAGCCATATAATCAAACTAAAGACAATTAGAGCAAAATTGCAGACACATTTGACTTACCTACCTAGTTTTCTAAAATATTTACACTAGACTAGCTTTTCGTTGTTGTCCACCTCCTTCGCTGCTGCTATTCATCGAAGCCAAACCTTATTTTCATAATTTCTGAATTTTTGGTCCCCTAATTGAAGAATTGAAATATGTCTTTAAGAATATAAAAGAGTAATTAAGAAGAGTGAAACACTCTTTGCAAATTTTCATTGAAAAATTTGAACAGTTATTGAAAAAAATGTCGTTTGAGCTTTTTCGGAAATGCTCGATTTGATCTCATTTTTTCTCTAGAAAAAAGTCTCAAGTTTTCGAGGAAGTTAATCAGAAATAATTGATGCACCTGTGTTCACAAATATACTAATGTATGGAAAATGCCCACAACGTAAATATTAACAACGTGAAAGATATTTTTTTAAAATTACATTTTTGTAATTAAAAAAATTAAATCAAACATGGCTTTGGTGTTCTTTTTTCAATGCATTCAGCACTATTCGCCAAAAAATTAAAGAAAAGATTTAGAGAAAATGTCTTTCACAAGCGTTTCCGAAAATGTAGAATTTTAATGTCATTTTCACAGAAAACATTTTGAGTTTTCGAGAAACTTCATAAACAATCATTTGAAACATTTGTATTCAGTGCATTAACATATAAAAATACTCGGTAATTAAATATTCACGACGTGACAGATATTTAAAAAATCATGGTCTTACTCTATAAGAAAGAATATACCAATTGTTTATGTCATCTCGTTCAATGCGTGTAGCGCTATCTGTAAATAAGTTCAGGAACAAAATTTGGAAACAGATATTGAAAAAAAATCTTGTAATTAAAATTTACTTTATTGTACGCAAAATTACTCGAAAACTATTCGTACTTTGAAAAAAAGTAAATGTATTTCATTTAAAGATTTAATTTTGAAGAACAGGACCTGATTCAGACAAAAAATCGTTATTCTCAATATTGTAGTTGAAGGAAAACCCCGAAAAATTTAACTTTTGCAATTTTAAAATATCGAGATATTTCAACGAAACTGAGATCTGACCCAATTTTTATGTGTCCCTTACTCCACCTGATAAAATAAATATAAAAGAACTTTGTGGATAATTATTAGAAAATAAATTTTAGAAAAAATAATTTTTAGAAAAGCTCCTTGACGTTTCAAGTAAAGTTAAAAGAAAATTAAAAAAATATAGCTTTCAAATTCAAGAGGCAGTGACATCATCGAGACCGATTGAGGAATATCAATATTGATGAAAATCCTTCTCTGGTTAGCCGCTAGCGCTGCTCACTGACAGACCAATAGACACTCGGACGGACAATTTGCCGTGAACCAATTTCTCAGTATTGAGGACTCACAAAACGTAGAAACCGACTACATACGTATAACATGTTGAAGCAAGAAATTTACTTCTTACAGTGAAAAGAATTGTTCAGTATTTTTGGTAACGGGGATCTATAGTACGAACTTTTCTGGCGAAAATTCGCCGTTTCTCGCTGCTTTTCCTTTTACTTTTCCCTACACTACGTAGTAGTGTGTGCAAGAAAGTAAAAATACTTCAAACAGAAATACCATTATGTTACGTAATTTGTGCAAGGTGCGTTATTTGAAAGATATCTTAATATTATTCAGAAAGAATACGATAATTTAGTACTTAAATTGGCCAATATTTTTACTTTCCCCGTATACTATACGTACGAACGTGTAGTGAAAGTTATGTAAAGCTGCGCGACAAACGGCGGATTTTCAGCAGAACAAATTCTTATTAGAGGTAAAGAAAAATGGATAAATCCTATTGTTAAATGAAGAAAAAAATCTCCTACCACGTGTGCAGCCAGAATCCCTCATTTTGTGGGTCCTTGATACCGCAAACGTTCTGTGCGCATCCGTCCATTCCGGTCTTGTGTGAACAATGCATAGCGACTAAACCGTTCAAACCGATTTCTCCAAAATTGATACTTGTATATATTGCCTTTTTTATAAATTGGTACGTCCATTTTTTCATTCTTGAGGAATTTCTTCTTCATCTATGAGACATTTATTAAATAACTTTACAATAATTTCCTTCTTTGGTCAGGAGAGTGTTTTAACAGTTCAACCGGTATCCCTCCTGGGCCTGGGATTCTATTATTTTTCATCCCTCTCAGAGCGTTTTTCTAATTCTTTTTGAGTTATTTTTGGTGTAGAATTCATGTATTAATACATCATCTGCATTATACTGATGTATTTGTATTCCTTGCTCTATCTTCCCTCAGACGGTCTTGAAAATATACCTCCCACTGTTTAATATTAATTGGTGACATTCTAGATTTCACATGTACATCAATTTTAGTTCTTTTATTCATGTTTTTCTATGCTTCTCTAGACCTATTGATCATCCCATTAAATTATTTACATTTCAGACCATTTTGTTTCCGAAGCCTGTGCCTTAGCTTTCGGTTTACTGCTCTTTTTGACCTTTTCTATTGATATTAGTGGTAAGCTGTTCTACTCTCATGGGGTCTCCTGAGCTTAGCCATTTTTATATTTCCTTTCTTCTCTTCAATAATCTGATTCAAATCTTCATCCACCAGTATGTTTCTTTTTTCCATTACCTTGACGTTTCACCTAAGCTTCAAAAGGCTGCTTCATGGATTACTTGTTTTTATTGTCTCATATAATTCACTTGCATGATCTATCTTCACCTTTATTTGCAATCTACACTTTACGTAGACCCATCTAATTTATATAGAAAACCTGGTCGAGTCATTTTGTAGGCTATCGAGCTGATATATTTTTGAGTTACACGAAGCATGGGTTTCCGGTATTAAGATCTTTTGGAAGTTTGGTTTGTGTAAAAATAATTAAGTGCTCTAACTAAATAGTGGTTGCTACCACATTCTGCTCCTCTTAAAACTCTAACGCGTTGGCATTTGATACGTTTTCATGTCATATATAAAATAATCAATTATTGATTTAATATTCCTGGTAGGTTGTGTCCATGTATATTGTGGATACCTTTGTGTTTGTAGAACCCTATCATGATTCCATTTCACTACATACATTTATTTATCCCTCTCCATTTTTGTTACATACTTGTTCTCCATTATCTACCCACTATATTATTATTCTGTTTACTTCCGTTCGGGCATTTAAATCACCCATTATTACGATTTCCTTCCTTCAAGGAATTTCTTCTAATATTGCCTACTAGTTCTTCTTCAAACGAATCTTTTAGAGATTCTGTTGCATTTTCCATGGGAGCATATGCTGATAAAATTACCATAGTATGACCAAATATATCTAACTCCACTATAGCGAGTCTCTCATTAATCTCACTCCAGGTTCATATATTTCTTTCCTATATTTTTTGTGGATTGCTACTGACACTCCACATTTAGCCCTATTGTCTTTTTTTACACCACGATAAATATGGATATAATTACTAGCAGTCTTCAATTCCTCCTCCTTTCTTCTTATTTTCTGTTAGCGAACAAATGTCTATATTTAATTTTTCCAACGTGACTGAATACTTCTTCAAATTTGTTGCTAGACCCACTGTACATTCCCACGTTGCCATTTGCATTGTCCTATTTCGTTGCTTAAGTCGTCCTTCGATTGGGTCCGTTTAAAGGAAGCTGCTTAGAGTTTTTAACTGGTTTGGATTTTTTTACGGAATGGGTGTTGGCATACATAGCCCAACCTCCACACCTGGTAAGCCAGGATTTTTCTTGAGGGTTTTCCTCTCCTAGAGAGTTGGCTCCACGCCTTTGAGGCCGCTCTGCCCTGGTTTTTATTTCAGGGTTCCTTCCGTAAGCCTTGAGAGCTCCCCCCCCCTCCTGCATAGGCAGCAGGTTGAAACCGGAAAAGAAGAAGGCATATAGAGATAGAAAA
>JAHLJT010001606.1:0-10784 GCA_031308135.1 Acheta domesticus
TAATTCCCAGCCAGTCAATGCAATATTAATTTTTTTTTTAAAGAAAGAGCGTCTGCGTTTGAAGTCCATTCAATAAGATAGCTGTATATACTACTTATTTCAAAATTTAAATTTAAAATCAATAAATTAAATTTTTGTATCCCTACTATTTGGACTCCATAGGCGTTTATTCCATGAAAGCAAGGGAAGCATTACTTCCCCTGTCATTTTCAAGGATATCTTGCATTTAAATACCACTTCACTAGTAATTTAGAATCAATTACTTGTATTCCAAAGTAAAAACAGTTTAAATTGGGCGCGACAATCTTATCTTTCCAAAATGAGCACATTATTGTCACTTCCAGATAAGGTAGAGTTCGCCTGTAAAGCTCTTCGGAAGCACTGGGCTGAGTGCTTCCAGCGGAAAAATGGATTACGATTATTGTACAAGATGTATTGAGAAATTGATGTTCCTGTCCATGAGAATGTCTTCATGTAAACGGAGTTAATTGCATAAAAAATCTTTATGTTAGAATCTTGACGAAGTTACAATAAAAGTTAGACTATAAAAAGTGTATTGTTTATTGATAGTGATTCGTTGATTTCATTAAATATTTACTTAGCGAATCCACATGCTGAGGGCGTATTATCTGTATTTATGTTTTTGCTGTTCATTTATATGCAGAAAGGAACATTTGCATGCAACGCTGTTAGAAGATGGATCTAAACCAGTAGTCTTCTTATTTGAATAAAAATAGAAAGGTAAATTCTGCAGACCCCTAGTATGACAGGAGTTTTAGAGTTTCGCTTCCCCAACATGCAAATGAACTTGTGCCAGGAAAATAGGCCTTGGTCTGTGTAGCCCCCTTTCTCTCGTCACTCAGCCCAAAATGCGATGATCTCTCCGCATTGTGGAAAACCGAAAGACTTCTTGTTATGTCTGTACCGGGCAGGGAAATTACTCTGTTGTAATTAATCGCACATGGGGAATTACTTGACCAGCGTCAATAGGCCGACATCTTCGCTTCATAGCAAAGTATCAAACTCATAAACCAAAAACTGGCACATTTGAATCACAAAGGAACTTTTCAAAAACATATTTGGTTTTGCAGTGGTAGTTGGTGGTTGCACAAAATGTAGAATTTGGCAGTTTTGACTCATACAACTGATGTCTCAAAATACAAACCCAACCCAACTGATATAAATTGAACTCTCTAATTTATAAATAAATAAGTAAATAAATACCTATTAAAATTAATCAATAGGGAGAGGATATTATATCCTCAAAAATGTTTGAAATATGTCCTAAAATCTAAAATATGTACTTTAATATGCAATTAAAATTAATAATATTTCATTTTCTGTATAAATGTTAAGATATTTATTTAAAAAATGCTGATAATTTATGGATAGTTGCCATCAATTTAAAATAACCATTTTTAATTAACAGAACTTTTAGAGATCGCAATTTTGTGTAGATTGGACGTCCACAAAGGACACGTAAAAAGACTGAATATTGAATGTCGAAACTCATCAGTAAATAGAAATAGATTCAAGATCATAAACATTTCAGTACATGGCAAACTTATGTGCATAGCAGGGAAAATAAATGATGAACAAATGTATAGATCAATATTACATGAATTTTACTAGCGTGCCCAACCAGGAAAGTTGTAATAGTAGCAGATTAAATCAATTAAAAAGATGAATATAGAAGCAATGTCAACAAAAGTAGAGATTTATTCTTTGGTATTTCACAAGTTAAGAAGATTTATTATTTATTATATAAAGTGGACGCTTTACAATACAATCGAAAACTTTGTACAAAAAGGCTTGAAACGTTTTGTTAAATGACGAATTAAAAGAAATGTTTGAGAAAGAAATGGAGATATTGTGTTTGTGAGTCCGATGAGCGATCGAAGATAGTGAAATCATGTTTGTGACCTGATTTTGTTTAGGCGTACTAAATATGCCCAAAAGAAGTTATGATCAAATAAGTTATTTTAATATCATTAAATTGTTTACCGAACTGATGGCAGAGTAGATTCAACTGACTTACTAACTTAGGCCTATCGGCTCAGCAAACAATTTAATCATTGAAGCCGACCGCGAAAGTTTACATAGTTTTATATTTTTGTATCATTTGAAAAGAAATCCTATCGTTATAATATGATTATAAGAAATGTAATTTCAACATCTGTGTGCCAAATCAAAATTTTATATAAATAATGTTATGAATTATTCGATAGGATGTAGTTCTGTATCAACGAGCCATCAATCAACGATTGAAATGCAATTCTAAAATCTGAACCCACATGTCTGCTCCGACTGTTCAGACTGCTGCGACATGTTAACGTTGGCTGTTATGGCAGTTAATTGATTGTTTAATTGGCTCTTTGCTGTGGAGTTAAGCATGATGTTACTTAACCTACATGTAAAAAAAAGTTTCATTCACTCCATTCTCGGCTCCATTTGCTGATGAGACATTAGTTTTAGTTTCTGACAATGATCGAGAAGAGGCTTTTGAATTGCTTCAGGAAAATTTCAAATTCCAAGCATGGTAAAATCTGTGGCGAAAAATGAAGAAAAAGTAGATCTTTACTTTACTGTAAAGAATGTGTCCCCCAGTGCAAATGAACCGAAGTAATTTACTGCAAAGAGATTCAGTAAGATATTTAGATGGTCATCTTTATACAAAACTCACATGGAAAAAAATTAAGCGCAAACGAAAATAACTCTAGTTGTATAATATAAAACATATATTGGTTGCTACAAACTAGGTTACCTTTAGACAATTCATTATTCATTCATTATTAATTCTTAAAGCCTCTTTGGGCCTACTGCATACTGCTCTGGACAGAAGAAAATCCATTAAACAATCATTCAAGGATTTTAATCCAATAAATTAAGACATTTTGTCAGTGACATCTGGTATGCTCGAAATAAAGTGATTAAGACTGATTTGGAAATACCGATATTCGATGAGGAAATAAAAGAAACAGTTGTAAACGTTTTAAAATGAGAAAGAGATACCAATAATTTTTACACGTATCTTTACATAATAGTTCCAAAATACGACAAATTAAAAAAAATTAAGCCTCTGGATTTGCATTACAGGTTCTGAAGTGTTACTCATGTTATATGTGTATCAACTGTATAAATTGTAAGTTACTAATGAGCTTTTTTTCCAATTGTTACATACGTCAAAAAATTAAGTTTTTGTTCGCATTCATGAATAGATTGTTAATAAACGTTTAAATATAAAGTCTCTCTATAATAATATCTTAGTGATTAAGAGACAACTAATTAAATGATAAAGAATGATTTGGATAAAATAATTGAAGTATACGAGTAATATCGGTTTTGAGTTGAATAACATTTTATTGAATAGTTTCATACGTTTTTTAGAACTTAAATCGATGAAACGTAAGTACGTGAATAATTAACTGAAAGATATCATGATAAAACATTTAAAGTGAAAAGAAAACAACCGAAGAATTTGTATCGGGCAAAAGTACCTTTCCTCTCACTTCCCATCACTATTCTCAGAATCTTCAATCTCCGGTTTTGTATTTACCTTCCTCCATGAATTTGAACGCGCATTCCTAGTACCCAGAAACTTGTTCCTGCGGTAGAGCGAGAGTGGCCGGAATTTCAATTCAGTAGCTGGCGGTGACAGAGAGGATTGGTTTCCTTGATGCTGTTGTTTCGTAGGAATACAGGCAGTGTCAAATAATCACACGCTGCATTTTCCAGAAATAAATATTTACCTATTGAGTGCCGTGTACATAAACGTGATACACACTTGTTTAATTTCCATACGTCGCCTAGATGCATTACCTAGTATAATTTGGAGAAAACAATGAAATTAACGTTTTTAAAAAACATAATTAGCTGAAATAAGTTTTGCATTATGTTTAAATAACAAATTCCTTGCTTTGATTTCAATTCGAATATTTGTAATCCCATAAAGTGAGCAGAGTATCACGTGTCTGTTTATATACACGCTTTACTGCAAAATAAAAGTCTCGTAGGTTGTACAAGATGAACTTCTCTTTCTTCCCCTGCAGATAAACTGATCTCTCGCTATCACAGATCGCTTATCTGCATGTGTGAGACATGTTTTCGTGTTCTATTCTCTACCCAGGAAAGCACGCAAACAAATTTACTTTTTGACCGATTAAAAAAATCTTCACTATAAATTATGCATTCACTGTAATTATGACTGAAATTGTGGTGGTACATATTGTTCTGTAGGTTTTCGTAAAGTTCATTTCCAGTTAAACTTCCGCTCTTTGTGAGACGGAAAATCCAAGGAAGAATTTTAACCACCGAGAACATTCACTTGACTTTCTAAATTTAGAACTAGGCTGGAATAGTCTTGGGAAAGCTATTTCTGTTCTAAGAAGTGGATGCCTATAGTTATGTAAGTGGTGCTCTTATGGGGTGGAGCCCATGTAGGGAACATGTGAAATTCCGATTCTTCTGAGGAGATGAATATGTTTATGACGCTAGGCAAGTTCAACCACGTGTTCCCCGAAGCAGCTTCATCGAGGCGCCACTCGGCGGGCGCGCCGCGGAGGAATGGGCCCCGTGGGAGTGAAGATGTCGCGGGCCACGCGGCAGGGCGTGCTCCGTGGGCCGGGGCTCAGCCTTTGTTGACCCAGTGGCGCGGGGGCCTCTAACAGAGTCGGTGTTGGCGTCGGGCGGGCGGAGAGACAGCGCGCTTTTTGGCGCGGGTGGGCGGGTGCCTTCGCCGCCGCCGCCGCCGCCGCATGCGCCCGGCCCTCGCCCCGCCCCCGCCCCGCCCCACCCCGCCCCCTCCGCCCCGCGCGCCGCGCCGGCGACGGCGGGGAGGCAACGGGCGGGGAAGCATGCAGCGCCTGCCGATTGATCCCGGCGCGGCGGTGGCGGCGGCGGCGGCGGGGGCGGAGGAAGCGAGGCGGGGCGGGAATGCCGCAGCGCGGGGCGGCGGGGCCGGCGCAGGGGCGGCGCAGGGCAGGGCAGGGGCGGCGCGCAGCGGGCCTCGCTCGGTCGATGCGGGAGGCCGTGCACCGCGCTGCGGCCCGCTGCGGCGGAGGGCGCCGTCGGAGGAGCCCACGCCGCCCCACCGCCCCACCACGCCGCCCCCTCCGCCCCCGGAAGCGATCCGCCAGCGACCATCCACTCGCCTTGCGTCATCGGCCCTTCGGCCCGTTTTACGCACCATAATCGTCTTTTTAAAACGCCGCACATCACGGCAACTACACATTGTGTTTCCAATCATGTCCGCTCGCCGATCGTAACCGCTAACAATACAGCATCTTATTACTTCTAGAGACTCTTCACTTCTTCATAGAGCTTGGCGTAGCGGCACGCCGCCTTTCGCCGTCGAAGGATTTTTTTTGGATCGGGAACCGCTGCTGTCGTGCTCTTCCTCCGGGCCAATACAACCTACCCCCGCTCACCGCGCCGCGGCACTCCATAAAACCCAGCAACAAACGACGCGGAGGCCACGTTAAGTTTCCCAACGCCTCGGCGAGCGGCCGCGCCTGGCCCACTCGGATTCCTTTTTCCCGTGCCCCGCCCCCCTGCCCACACGCCCCCGCGGCGCGCCGCGTCTAAGAGGAGGCTTTATCTCTCGCCCCGCCATGTCACGCCCGGCCTGCTGCTGCGCCCCACCCCACCCCGCCTCGCCGTCTTCGTCTGTCGCTCGCTTTTTGCTGCGCCCAACGACCCATTCATGCCATGACCCCTCGAGCACGTGTTTGCGTTGATACTCCCTCCGCCATTCGTGACATTTCTGTCGAGCAAGTCGATTAAACTTCTACTACCATCGTTCTTGCAGGCAAACACCCCCCGGGACTTCCCCTCCCTGACCTGTGGAAACTTCTCTGCCGCCTGCGTGCAGTATGGGAGTGTGCACATTCTGGGGTGGCCTTCAGTAGGTACGAGTCCCCTTTGTCAGTGGGGGATATTGGATATTTTAAATTCGTCGTTTTTGTTCTTCTGAAAGAGGAGAGTGTTTCGTTTAGAATCCTATTGAGGCGTTTATTTTTCTTTAACGTCAATTTGGCAGATCGTTCGTTCAGTCATCTTTTCTCATCCGAAGGCTTCTACTTCCTCTCGCTCATCAAGTTCAGAGAGAAGTACGCAGCTGTTTTTCTGGGCCTTTTCTTCAGCGTTGGAGTTTTCTGGGCCAGCAGCCTTGCGATTTCAACCAGCGAGTCTTCTTAATCTCATTTCCCTCTCTTCGATTACGTTGTCCTTCGTAGCTCTGACGCGAAGGCTAACTTCTGCGTCACACCATTCTAAGAACCTACAATTAACGAGGAATCCTAAAGTACAGTTTATTAAGATTTCATATATTTGGAACTAGTAATTCTTATTCAACATTTAAAACGCTTACTCCATCTTTGGGCCAGTCTGCTCATCAACCAGCACGACTATTTGTCAGTTCTTTATTCAATCGTTTTGGCAGTTAGTCTTGACTGGCTTGTTTACTTTGCCAACTACTTGATCTGCGAATATGAATCCTGTTGTGACAAGGAAAGATTAAAAAACACATTCAGCCTTATAAGTATGTCTGAGCATACTTTTGGAAGAGATATAACTGATGATCAAGTCTACTGATTTTGACCGTATTGATGAGCAACCCGTTCAACTTCAAAGAGGTGAAAAAGGAGTAGATTTTGTTATATTCTACGCGATGTAATATAAACGTGTCGCGCCCAATTTAGAATTACACAGGTCTGCGAAAAAAAATTTTTTGTTAGCTGCATTAGATATTTTACTGAATTATATGTTTTAAAGTGCGCTGATTTCAAAAGTTATGGCCATTTTTTTCTATCACATAAGGATTTTTTGCAAATTCCAACACAAAATATTGGTTAAAGCACTCCTTTATTCAAAATTTTTCAAACAATAAGTTTTTTTTTTTAAAGCAAACGAAACATTATTTTGATACATGTACTTATTCATGTTCTTTATGAAACGTCTTCTTCTTTTCCTTGATACTTGACGAGTCCTTTTCCGATTTTTATTTTCAGTTTCTCGCTTAAGCAGCCAACAGTAGTCAGCAGCATAGTGACATCCCATCGCCCTTGGTACCTTCTCTCGATATCACGCACATCCTGGTGAAATCGCTCCCCCTGCTCTTCACTGTAAGCTCCCAGGTTTTCAGGAAAATAGTCTATGTGAGAGTGTAAAAAATGGACCTTCAAGCTCATTCTTGCAGCCTTGAGCTTCATATGCTGCTAACATCCGTTGCACAATGGTTTTATAGTTAGGATTCCTGGTATTTCCTAAAAACTTTCGCACTACGTCCTTGAACGATACCCAAGCTTCTTTTCCTTCTCATTCATAGTTTCCACAAATGAAGGGTCCGTTAAAAGTTTTCTTATGTCGGGGCCGGTGAAAACTCCCTCTTTCAACTTTGCTTCTGACAGCTTCGGAAATTTTGTACATAAATATTTGAAACAGTCTCCATCCTTTGCAGCGATTTTACAAATTGTTTCATCACCCCAATTTGATATGGAGAGGGGGCAACAAAACCTTTTCTGGTGGTACCAAGGTAGTGTTATAAAATTTTTCTCTCCAGGTTTTAAAGTTTCTCGGGATGGCCAATCACTTTTTTTCCAGTGCTGTTCTCTGGCTCTAACTATCTCACAAGCATAAGAAGCATGGGTATTTAGTATAGCCTGCCTGCTGACCCAAAAGCATTGTCAGTATTTGAAGTCCCCACAAATCATCCATTGATGGTCTTGATACTTTGATTTTTCCAGGATAATGGCCAAATCGTTATAATCTTCTTTCATATGCACGGAATGTCCAATCGGAATCGAGGCAAATTTATTTCCATTGTGCAATAATACTACTTTAAGGCTAGTCTTAGATGAGTCAATGAATAGGCGCCATTCAGATGAGTCATACTTTATATCAAAGCAATGTATGAGTTCTTCCACATTATTGCAGAAAACTAAATTCCTTCTTTTGAAAAAAAAACTGGGTGAATTCTTTTTCTCGGTGTCTGTACCAGTAGAAAGAGTGCCAGGTGATAAAAGGTTTTTATTTTTTAATCTAGAACCTAACAGTTCGGCTGCATCTTTTGAAAGACCTAAATCTCTTACTAAATCATTGAGCTCACCTTGAGAAAATAGTTGAGGCCTTCCATCTTCGTCAAAAGATGAATCTGAGCTTGATTCACCGGGAGGAGGTAAAGTAGCTTCGTCCTCCAACTCACTAGGATATTCATCCAAACTGGGAAGGTGGCTGCGGGATAGATATCTCGGAGCTATGGGGCACTGGACGTATAGCTGAGTCAAGATTAGGATAACTTATGTTTCTTTTGTTTTTTGAATTGAATCCCTTTACGTCAACTGAGCAGAAGTAGCAGTCAGAGGTGTGATTTTTCTGCTCACGCCATATCATAGGAATTCCAAATCGAAATGATTTTTTCTTCCCTTAAACCACAAACGAAGATCTTCTTCGCATCTTCTACACACCTTATGCGGGGCCCATGGTTTATCTTGATCACCAACTTTTAATTTAAAGTAGGCAAAATAAACTTTCCTTATAAAATCACTTATATTTCTCTGTTGACTTTTAATAGTGAATTCACCACAGATATAACAAAAACTGTTTGGAGAAATACACAACCCTTGTAGCCATGATTAACAGACAACAGCACTGTTCACTTCAATATCAGTATGTCTACTGAGAGCTTTTCTTTGTTTCAAGCGATATACGTCATTTTGACTTGTCTCAACCTGTTAAAACATTCCCAGTCTTACAACAGCTCAGGTTGTTTTTCTCCATTATCAAATAAAAATCATATGGGTTTATTACTATAATTATAATTATAATGAACGTAGGTACTGCAATATACATAAAACCTTATGTGATATATAATTTGAATATTTTTTTATGATTTTGGGAGGTCAAAATCTGTAAGAAAATGTAAAAAAATCCTATGCAGTTTTTTGGTCGCAGACCTGTGTTATCAATATCACCGCATAATACAGAAACTCGTTCGATTCTTCTGCTTATTTTGCAGTAAGTGATCATAATAATACTGAAAAAGCCAAAGTATTACATTCAATTGCTTTCAATCTAATAAACTCGTGGAATATGTTTTGTTAAAAACTTAATCACTCTTTTAAAATAACAAATCTGATTCCTTACTCAACCATCTTTTGTATGTTCTAGAATTTTGTATTATTCCAAGGGGCTTCTGTAAGTACATAAACAAATGACTGTAGTTTGAAAATATGGTTTGTCAGTGAATGTGCCGGACATTTCTGAATTTCATATAACGAGCAAATCTTCGAATCACACAACAAGCTTTCAGTTTCCTTACGTCTGAAAACTCGGACAATTCCCCCAGTGCGACTGCGAGCTGTAACATAACTCACGGGCAGTGGCTTATTCGTGTAAACACATCTCATTAACGAAGAGCATCACAAAAGCCCTCTGGAGAATGTTAAAAAAGTTTAAAAAAAATGAAACTACAGAAAACAAAACATTTACTCTTTAAGGAACTACAATAAACACGCTAAGTCTTTAAAATGAATTTCAGCATTTTTTAATAATGAAAACATTCTGATGCATTCTTATTTATTCTTACATATAATTCTTATAATCTATAAACAATAATTTTATATTTATCTACTTATATATTCTAACATACAATCCTTATTTATTTACTTAAACGCAAAGACATTTGTTTATTAAATCACATCAGCCTCCTCTAGTTATTGGATACCTCTGTTTTATATTTCACAATTTAAAGAACATTACGGCATTCACATAATATCTCTATCATAATGATACGACTCATAACACAATACTCATTAATTACAGTAATATATACAAAAATATTCTCTCATGTTCTCACACATTGAGAAGATTAGCACAAGTATTGCATGGATCGATGTTAAAAAACAAAAAAATCAGTTGACTAAAAATCAAACAAGTTACATTTAGTATTTTTTACTTTCTCGTCTACGAAGTGATATACGTAGTGTAGAAAAAGTAGTGCACTGCTGTGGGAAATAGATTTCGAAATTTTACAGAAATACATATTAGGGCTCCTCTGATTCGATTAAGTGTTTCTTTTAAACTTCCGTTCATCTGTTGGTCTGTCTGTTCGTCCGTCCATGAACTTTTCCGTAGGAGTTTTACCCAAATGAATATTCTCCGGTCAACTCTCAAAGCCCTGAGATTTGAAAAAAAAATCATTTTGGGAGCGTTGCACATGAAACCCTTGGGTCATTTTTCAATATTTTCTCAAAAATTGCTCAATTTTTTTCTTTAAAATTACTTGTACGAATAGAATGAAACAGACTTGTAAAGATGAATAGGTTCTATTTCCACTGTTAACTCAGAATTTGACGAAAAATGGAAAACTTTAAATATTTTCGGCGTCCTTGTACAACTGTAATATAAGATAAGATTAAAAAAATTGTTCTCCATAATTAGTTTTCAATGAATATCATGTACATTTTTGAAAATGTTAGTAGTTTTTTGCGTCATTTTGAGTGAAATATGAGTAATATTGAAAAATATTGAAAACATCTCCAAACGCCGATAAATTGTTTTTAAACTTGTTGTGAAAATAGTGCTAAATGCAGTGTATAAGATGCCATAAACGGCTATTAATTTTTTTTTCAAAAAATTACAAAAATGTATTTTGTAAAATGTAAAATGTCTCTCTCGGTCGTAATATTAAATTACCGCCGATTTGTATACATTATTGCATTTCTGAGTGCAAGTGTCAGAAATGTTGTCTTTTAAAGGTTCTCAGAAACTTTCTCTCATTTTCTGTT
>JAHLJT010001607.1:0-10934 GCA_031308135.1 Acheta domesticus
GAGACACCGCGTGACGTCCCTTGAATGCACTGAGTCAATTAAGCCGGTCTGAGTCCGACGAAGTAAATACGAAAACCTCTTCTTATGCACCGTAATGTGGCACTGGAAAACAGTAAAAGGTCACTGTTGATAATCGGGAGAGATAGCATGCAGAGAACGACTTGCAGGCACACAGCAGTTTATTTCATGAAATAGTTCATTTTACTCGTGTCTCTTGTCACGAAACAGAAAAGGAAACTTACACTTTTTGCGTCGAACTGCGTCAAGAACCGTGAAATGGCGAATTATTGATATTTGCTTTTTTTGATCTAAATAAAAATTTTAACTTTCCTGTTTACAAATCTACAGTTATGTATTTTTTCTTCAGAGCCTGTGATTCTAATTTTATTCTCTGAGTGACTACTTTATTATGATACTCTGTGGATACTATACTTTAACCCTTTATTTATTCCCCTTTCTTGTCATTTACGCTATAAAACTTAATATTTTTATGAATGCTTTTTAGCTTCTTGTGATGGTCGAAAACGATCCATTATTAGAAGCAAACTGGGCAATTTGGTAAGCCATCTTACTTTCACTAGTGACATCTGTGTCCCCCACCAAAAAGAGCAAATTATTAAAATACTCAAGCAAGTAATTATTAACTAATTGTTTATTTGTGTTTTTTTTAAATTAATTTCTTTTTTTACGAATAATGGGCGGATATGTACGAAAGTCTAGAAACAGTTATGTGAAGCTGCAAATAATCTCTGTTGAAATTTTAATTTCAAAGTAGGTTTAGGGGTCTTTTATCAAACACATTTTTAAACTTCTGTTTGTCTTTCCTTTAGTAAATAACACTATCAAACACCTAAACAATACACACAACGATTTTCTAAAAACAAAATTAATATTCCCTCTCCAAATTTGAAATTAATCTTTTAAAAATAACTATTTTTATTTATAACGATTTGTATATAACGATAATAACGATTTTTGTAACGCCTGTAGGCTTCTTTGGAGTCTCAATACGCTTACACTTTAAAGCTCGCTTGAAAAAAAGTCTTGGCTGTGTCTGGCTCATGATATTTTATTTTACTCATGTATTATAAACAATTCTTATTTTACCGCTTTTATTGTCTAATTATTTTGTATCATACTATGTATTTATTTTTGTAAAGGGTTCATCCCGTTGAATAATAAAAATAAGTAAATAAATATTTTGTAAGTACTTTTCATGAATGAATTTTCAAAATTTTTCCCGTAATGGCTTAAATTTTTTCTGTCGAATGTTTGTTGAAATAAAGAAAAATATGATCGTAAAAATGGCGAAACTCCAGTTTACATATCTGAATTTTCAAAAATTACAAAATCTTAAAATATTATGAACGGTCTCTGCGACATTATTGAGGATAGACATTTTGTTCGAAATGACATCTATTCTTTAAAATTTAATCTTTCAATGATGTCATGGAAGGTTTTTCAAGACATGAGAAGTTTCCGTGTAATTTTTAATGAAATTTAATAAAATTCATTTAATGAATTTTAAATGAAATTTAAATTAAAATATACATAAACAAGATATTCTTACTGGTTCCGTTTGTTTACCTTCTCGCATACTTGCGTATATCGGAGTTATATACACAGCGTAAGAGAGAATAATCGAGAGAATAATCTCTTGGCCTGACTGTGTGTGTAATTGAGGAATTGATCCCAGCACTGAGAACAATGGTACAGCAATAAGGCAAAGAGATATTATGGGTGATATGTAAAAGTACAATGCCGAGATAGACCTATGCTATATTCGGGAACGTGAATCTACACTTCACTATGTATGTCCCCAGAGGAGTGATAGAGACTGCGAGAGGCCCTGGTATGCCTTTAAGGCACCGACAGATAGCAGCTGGGAAAGTGAGTGGGGCGAACTATAAAGTAAGCCCAGATTCAATAGATCAGGAACTAACACATACGAGAATGATTGTAGCATTTTGTAGCACCACTAGTTTGATATTGCATGGAGTCTTGTTTGTAGTTGGGCATAGTTAATTGATTAGTATTATTGATTAATATAATTTATTTCTTGATGTCGGATGGTAGAAAAGTCAGCAGTTCAGCCTGCAAGGGCACCTCCAATAATCAGTCTCAAGATACAGGTAAAAAGCCTACTTTTTCAGCTGCTCATCATCAATATTAGTACAAAGAAATGTCTTAATATAGACCGTGTCATTTGTGGTCAGAATCTCTACGTATGAAGATCAAAGTAGAAGAAGAAAAATCCTTCTTATGCTATTTGCATACGGGGAAAACTACTTCCTCGAAATCAATGTAAAATGAGCATTAGTCAGTTCTTTAAATATTCTCGGTTTGTAATATGACCTGAATCTCTTCAGATAAAAGAAGACGAAATCAAAGTCCTCTCAGATAGATTTTAAAGATCCACTCCCATCTTTGCACTTTAGAAGGCAAACACTTCTTTCCATCTGTCTCTCTTTAGAAGTTTTCGAGTCATTTAGATGCTGATTGATCTCGATTTTTTTCCGTCTGTGCTTTCTTCGTTTATAAAATATGCAAATCAAAGACTATCTCTCTTCGTTTCTGCTTTTTCATTTCTTATTAATGAGAAGTGAACCTCACGCAAAGATATAAACCTTTCATCTTAGTGTATCCTTCAAAACTCAAGGGAGTTTGTGATAGATAAAAAATCTTCGTAGATGTAATTAGAAAAATCTTCGTAGTGGTAAGATGTACATTCTACATCTTAACCAATTTTCTATCATACCATATTTCTTTCTAAACCAATTAATATTTCTTTTGTATTCAAGTCAAGGAAAAGTAGATTTAAAACACTTTCATTTTCCTTCCCACAAAACTTTTTGCGTGTTTCATAACATAAAAAATACCTTCACGCTGTCCAATTCGTTTTTCCATTTACTTGAACTGATTAGTGAATATGAACTCAAGCGCCTCTCAATAAAAGTTTCGAACTTCTGAGGCACGTAGAAAATAACATTTTGCCGAAGAAAATGTGGTAATGTAATTCCAATAAAACAAATGTCCCTTATATGTACGCCATGCTCTTCCATTGGTATTCGGCAGGTACACAAACCCTCCTTCAACCGTGTCAGAATATGACACGCCATAAATCAAAACCGGATGGGTTGCCTACAGACCAGGAAAATTTCATATATTATCTAACTTCGGTGTATTTAATGCGCTACCATATGTTTCACGGGGAAAATAAATAATCTGTGACCCATCTTTAACACCTAGAAGTTTGTTAGACATTAATTCGGAGACACACTGTATTGACTCAGACTTGTAATCTGATGGAATTCTTCTTAAGAGGTGTTCTTGTGCGGGCAGGATTCCTAGCAGACGTTTGCAAGTGTATTGAGCTGCGAACCCTTCACGCTGACTTCTGGTTGCTGCTGGTTCTCCGCCTCTATTCTTTCAGAGAATCTGCGCGGCGTCTTCGGCACTTGCCATCAGAATGGTGACGTCTGCAAGAAACTCCTCTCGGATTCCGCCCTCGGATTTCTTGTCTCCTGTCTGCACAGCGTGTTCCGTGCCGTTCTGCTGTTTCTCTCATCTACTTCATACAGCATACTCTCTTATTTATGCTTGCCAACTGTGTCTGTAGAGCAGCTATTTCTAAAGTGGTCAATGTTGATTGGACTCTTTTGATTGACCTTTTTTCCCCTCAGCCGTACCTTATGGTCTCCTTTCCGCGGCTTTGATGCGATGAAAAGACCATTAGGGGTGAATGCCAGAATTCGAAAGGTTAGAATGCGGTAGGATGTAGGTATTGTAATGGCTTAAAGGCCTTCGGCCTAGCCACATAGTTAAAGGAATTGAAATTATGTATCAATGTGTTGTAATTACCTATTAAATAAAATAAATTGAACTCTCCCCCCTAAGGTCGATTGAAATTGCTTAAATGTCGATCGTTTCGATATCAAGGACGTCTAAAAATGTATTCGTCTCGCCACTGTCTACCTTTTAAAATCTTTTTTTGTTAGTAGGAAATATAAGCGCTTTCAATAGGTAAAAAAATAAATTGAAAATATAAATATGTTTCATCTCGTCTGCATCACAAGTATCACACGAACAAACATTCATGTTTTTTGCGTGAAACAATGCGATGCACAAACTTCAGATCAGTGTATTCATTGTCAATTTCAAAAAAGCAAAGCTGGTGAAAGGCAAAACGTTTTGTTACATAATAATTTGAGGTACATACAGGATTATGATCATATGTTTATTTCATTTTTAATATTTATTCAAGTGATTTTAATTTGTGGTCCTGTATTTTAATTTGCATTATTCTTTCTTCAATATAAAAAACACAGTTTTGTGCAAAAAAAACAGTGTTGTATGAAATCAGTTGAAAGGATCGATTTTCTTAGCTATTAGGCGCGAGCCCTGCCGAACGACGCCCTTACAACACGCTCCACCCATCCAACTCTCTCAATCCCCACTCTACCTCATTATCCATAGAGTCCCTAGATACAGAGAGTAGCGCATTCCATTGTCCCACCGATCCCGCCATTTTATGTCCATTTGCGAGGGGAATTGGAACTGTGTAGTCTCCTGTATGTTGACATCCATGAATCTACCCCAAACCCACATCAATATTCTTGAAAATCTTCATAATGTAACCAATTGTTATATTTTCCCTTCAGTTCCTGATTGGTGCCTGACGGGATTGTCGGGTGAGAGGATATTAAATGGCGGTGGTTGCGCTACTCTGTATCTAGGGATTCTATCCACTGCACAGCATGTCCCAGCACCGGGTGGCGAATCACGTAATTAAAACCGCCCTCAATATTTTCTCTAGTAATAGGCACAATGAAACTAGTCGATTTAATGCAAGTGTTATACATTCTGCAACTTTTCATGTTATTGATTTTCCTCGCGATGGAGCCGTCCTAGTTTTTAAGGAGCAGCCGCCACTATACCTAACTCGCCGTTGAACGATCTAGAATAAGTTGTCTGGAGACACACTATGGTTAAAAAGGAGCTACAAATTTTACTGTATGAGCAGTTAAAGGATTTTTTAGATTTCCAAATGCACACCCATACATTCATTCGAATTAGAGTCTCGAGGGTGAATTTAAGCCTCGCGGCTAGTTCTGGTTCAACGTGCTTACTTTGCACTACGCGGTCCCGGGTTTGATTTCCAGTGCAGGCAAGACTATAGTGTGCGTTTTCCTTTCAATGTCCCAGTAAATGTTGCTGTGTGACGATGAGAAAATTCACTTCTCAAGTTGAGAAGACCGAAATACAGCGTGGGGATGTCTACGTGCTAACCACACGTACACCTTTAACCCATTGCCACGAAGCAGGGACGTCGCTGATAGGCCTGAGAACATTGAATTGATACTTTATTTTACGTGGCGAGACTCGGGCCATCAGGCCCGCTCTTCCGTCTGACCACGCAAATTTTGCTACGCTCCTTTCACCACCTAGCGGGGAAAGACGGTATTACTTGGACGACGAAAGAGGCGATTTGAATTGAGCTCAGAGGCGTCATTTAGGCTTGAGGATCTTTTACATGCAAGTAAATCTACTAACATGGGACAGCCGGCTTTACTTTCCCTCCAAAGGAAGGCGTACGAAGGATTTTTTTCACCCTTAAAAATGCACGGCTTCGATTGGGTTTGAACCCACGATCTTGAGTGTAACAGTCCCATACGCTAACCGTTTACCATCGACTCCGTAAACAACAGCCCGTTCATGGGCTGTCGCGCCAAGTATATACATAGGGTGCGTTATAACTCCACCAAATTGAAAATGATGTTTACAGGAGCGCGCCACCGTCCGTCAGCCGAAGCGACAGAGACGGAGATATGACACTCAAATCCAATTAAAAATGGGACCCTGCGAAACTGTTTCAGAAAAAGCGCGATTTATTTTGTCACAATTCTGTTATCTTCCCAATTAATATTTTAACTGTATTTGGACGTGTCTGCACCTCATATTAGAAGAAATAAAATGTTATTTTTTCGGTAGAATAATTCAATTTTGATTGAATTCCTTTGATGAACACACAATTTGTACAGTAACATTCATACACTTGTAAATCATTTAATTTAACTTAAGTAGTTTCTCAGAATATATACCAAATCAAATTCTTATTACCTAAGAAGCAACTACCACCGTAATGAATATTCCTCAATATTTATATCTTCAATATTTGTTACTTCATTAGTCTTTACTATGGTTCTTTACTATTAGAAATTGCGAACCAATTAAAATTTTCTAAATGACCATCTTTTCTATTATTAATTCTTTCTCATTTTCTAAAAATATTACATCTCTACTCCCATGAACTACTTTATCTTCTATATCAAACAGACGATAAGCTTTTCTATTTTTCGAATAGCCTATGAAGATAGCTTGTTTTGCTCTCTTATTAATTTTTTTTCTGGATATATCATCATACCTATAGTATGTTCTATATCCAAATACTCTATCTCAAATAAAATATTGTCATGAAGAATATTTTAAATACTTGCGGCAGTAAATTTAATGTTTTGGTACTTTATTGCATAAAGTAAAAAAAGATGACAGAAGAATATAAAACGTTTGAATTCATCCATAACTCGCATTTCCCAAAGCTACACATAAACAACTCGCTTCATGCTTCACGCAACTTTCGTTAGCGAGACTGACTGTACAGACCCGTGTTTACACTGTTAGTACCGCAATCACCTCCATTCTTAGCTTGGTCGAGCTATACCCATCGACGAATATGGCTGCTGTTACTCTTGCAGCGCCGAGGTACGAAAACAGAGGCGTAAAATGATACATTTCGTGGGTCGCCACACAATGTATTAACAACTATATTATTGCAGTCTGTGGAGTTGAGGCAATCTTGTCGCGACATACGTATAATTTGTCAGACATCTATAGAGTAACCTCTGTCTTTTTGAGGAAAGACTGGCTTAGGTGGCTTAGGTCATCAGTTGACGTCACTGCCTCTGACTGCGAGGTCCTAGGGTTCGATTCGACTGTGGCAGGATTTTCTACACTGGCTATATAGCTGGCTTGAATTCAGTCGTTGTCTAGAGGAGAATACTAGCGGCGGGCTGTTCTGATCAGTAGTTTTCCATGGGGTCTCCGAACAACACCAGGCGAATGCCGCTGCGGTACCCTAATAAACAGGCTACACACCACGTGCAATTTTTCCTTTGTCTTCTTGGTCCTATCTTAACCTCTGACTTCCAGATCTCAGCATTCAGAGAGTCAAGAGCATCGCCTTCTTCGTCTTCTTCGTCTTCTTCGTCTTCTTCGTCTTCTTCGTCTTCTTCTTCTTCTTCTTCTTCTTCAGAAAACATGCACTACACTTACGGGACCAATTTCCTTATATCACTAATAACTCATTTTGAAGAATGTTCCGGCCTCACGTGCTAATAGGAAGCTTAGAGACAATTGAAATGGACTTAGTGGCAATGATATCCGGGCTTTCTAATTAAAACTCATTTACAAAATAACGCAATTTGTGAACGCACTGAAAATGCAACGTGCATTTACACAATCACAATGCAATGTGCATTTACATAATCACAATGCAATGTGCATTTACCTATTTCGGATATCTGTACGTTCAATTCTGTAACATGAAAGAAAAATGTCGGTCATACATTAGTTTCTTTGTGTTTGCAGTCCGTGTGCTGGAATAAAATATTTAAGTATGTCGGAATTTTATGCAATTTCCGTTCTCCTAATTTCAGCAAAGTCTGGATCTTTCATCCTCCGCCGAGGTCCGGGCTCATATACAGAGGGATTGGAAACGAAAAGGTTTGCGTGTTAGCTTCTTTTTCTAAGAAAACAACTGAAATAGATGGTTTATTAGCAGCATTATATTTAGCACGCGATGTTAATCTACGTCGCGTAGGCTCTCATTTTAAATGTCAGCATTTTTTTAAAATTTGTGACTGCATTAAATGGCTCAAAAGAGGCATGCGTATCCAACCCTCGCCTACGTATACTGCGGAGTCCTATTAATACCTTTCTCAAGTAGTTACGACTCGTGTGGTGTGACTGCGGCGTATCAGAATGCCGCATCTCCTGTGGCGCCGCCAGGAACGAGACACCTCCTCTACGTCACAAGGCGGAGGAGGGGCTTGTGGCGCTGGCCGCCCACACTTCTCTCCGAGCCAACGTGGATCTAACATGCAAGCGAGCGCCACCGCGTAGGAAGTAGCTGAGCAGTAAAAACCTCTTGCTCTCCAGATCGCGAAGACCGCTTATGCATATAGTAACTGTATAGTTGATGATACTGGAGGTATGCGAAGACTGTTTGTACAAACAGTAATGGTATACTTTATGATACTGGAGGTATCTCAGAATAAACGTACTAAACTTCTGGGACACGTAAAGAGATCGAGAATTATCACTTTTTGCCAAAAAACTTTAATTGAAAAATTTCATGTCATGGAGGTAGAAGTGTGACATTCGCTCCTTAAGGTAAGGCAACCGCTTAGGCACAGGTGATCAGCAGGTCACGTTCTGACACAGCAAATGAGATTTACGTACCTGCCGAATGATTTTGTCCATTTCATAAGTAATGAGTCATTATATATGTAATGACAATCGTGTTACCAATTGCACTACCTGTATATTTATCTTGTATTGTTATTGTATATTTATAGTCCTGAAGCAGGACAAATAAATGGTCGAAACGTTGGCATTGCAATAATAACCGACTTTCATTGACCTAATCTCACGAGTATCCACACTTTACAGAGGCGATTGCTGTTTAAAATAATTACATAATTCGAACATAAATATTTAAATCACTTTTTCCAAATAAAGGAAGGTAAACAAACACTCCAAGTCTTATGTGGGAGGGCGATGCCCCCCCCTGGATCCGCCAGTGGGCGTGTCGTCAGGGGTAAATAAGTCGAGGAGGGGCAGGGTTGGGCGAGGGGCAGGGCTGGGCGAGGGACAGGGCTGGGCGAGGAAAGTCAGGGGTAAAGATGTCGAGGAGGGGTAGGGCTGGGCGAGGGGCAGGGCTGAGCGAGGGGCAGGGCTAGGCGAGGAGGGTCAGGGGTAGAGATGTCGAGGAGGGGCAGGGCTGGGCGAGGGGTAAAGATGCCAAGGAGGGGCAGAGCTGGGCGAGGAGCAGGGCTGGGCCAGGAGGGTCAGGGGTAAAGATGTCGAGGAGTGGCAGGGCTGGGCGTCGAGGGCGGAGGCCAGGAGCGGGCCTGCGGGGGAGGGGGGTGCAGAGCGCGGAGGGGTCGTCGCTGGGACAGGGGAAGTGCGGTGCGTGGAGGGTAGCGGCGCTGGCGTCGGAAGGGCGAGCGCTGGCTCTCGAGAAGTGAAGCGCTTTGAGCGGCTGCCAACGCAGACAAAGACGCATCGCGCGGCGCGAGGCGTCCGCCTCTGCAAATGAGCGCTGGGAGCTGTTGGGGCAAGCGCGGGGGCGGAGACAGTCGACTCTCTTGCCTCGAGACCCTCGCAATGGCCGCCCACATGCAGAACGTGCTTCACAGTTTACTGCCGTTGACTTTGAGTGATGCCCTTGCTCGTAGAAGACTCTTCTAGAATGATGTACATTCTAGCTGCAATCTAAATAGCAATTTAAATAGCATGTATAGCTATATGCTATTTAAATTTGGACATGTACTAGGTTCATAGCACAGTACTTTTTTCTACCATTGTAGAATGCTGTCATTTGATGGCCGCAACCAGTTGCATAATGATATCCATTACGATACAAATTTCATTACGATATAGGTTCTTGACCAATCACAGAGAAATTTACAAATAAGGAATTTTACTCATTTACTGCTTTTCAATGTATACACTAGTGCACTGTATCACCTGTCATCTTGATAGCCAAATCGGACTCCTGATTGGCTTTGGTGACATAACAATATTGAATTTTCCAGATAACGACTAAATTATCTTTTAGAAATCTTAGTTTTTTAATGCCACAAAATCAACGGATTACACATTGTCGAATTAGATGTACATAAAAA
This sequence comes from Acheta domesticus, assembly GCA_031308135.1. NCBI lineage: Eukaryota > Metazoa > Arthropoda > Insecta > Orthoptera > Gryllidae > Acheta > Acheta domesticus. The sequence goes on from JAHLJT010001607.1 coordinate 9,969, forward strand.
TTAGTGGTATCTGCTTTAAAACTACTACTTGAATTCGGACAATTGTGATTGAAAAGTATTTTTATACTAATCAGTGTTCTCAGGATTTCGATTTTTACATTATCCAGTAGAAAGCACTACAATTTTCCAAAGAATCAACAGCAATTGCGTAGTTTAAGAATTGCTTCATGATGAATTGATTGAAGTCTTTTTATCTAAAACTTTTTTCTATATCAATTTGTTCGCTTTTCGTGTCTCCTTTTGTGAACTCATTGAGGGTCCATATTCAAAACTCGCGGTGTTATTTAAAACTCGCGGACATCCCAGGGGGACAAACTCGTAAATAGGTATTTCTAGGTACACTAGGTTTTACTGAAAACTCGTATTAGTAAATCGATATACCCCAGCTTGAGGTCCAGGAAAGTTAAAAAGCATTTTTGAGGAGGCAGAAACTTATTTGTCATTTTGTAACTCTTCAAAAAAACTGTCAAGGGTTTTTCCTGTCAAGGTTGAACGTCAAGTTGAACAACTATTTCCTCGGAGGGAATTTACAATAGAAGTGAGCAATCGAAATTCATCGTGACCGACTCCTAGTAGATGTGGGCCCTTGCAAAGCTCTCAGCATGCAAGATGGTGTCTTTTTGAGAGGGTGAAGTTCAAAAACCCTGTAATTAAGAATTTCTGCTCTCTATCCTCTCTTGTTCCTTGGCAATATATCTGCCGTCCGTTAGACATCATCCTTCGTTGAGATGGTTGCAGAAGGAGCCGCACCCGTTTAAGATACTGCCGTTCTCCTAACATTCCAGAAGAGGGGTCACTCTGCAATTGGCTTCGCTCGTGACGTATCACTCTGCTTTCTTTCCTTTTGTCTTTCTTTCACTTTCGTTCTTTGTCTTTCTTTCACTTTCGTTCTTTGTCTTGCTTTCACTTTCGTTCTTTGTCTTGCTTTCACTTTCGTTCTTTGTCTTTCTTTGTTCTTTCCTTCTT
>JAHLJT010001609.1:0-11548 GCA_031308135.1 Acheta domesticus
GGCCGCCCACCGTCACAGCACGGGTTTATAAAGCCCATTAAGCAATGGTCGGCCAATTAGATTTGTGTGTGGGAATTCATCTCCGCATGCAAGTTCGTTTTGCCGTAATGGCAGCGAGTTGCGGAAACTAGAACTCCAAGGTGAAATCGCTGTTGGCAAGCAGTTGAAGACTCGTATCGAGGATCCGTCTACTACCAAATTGTAGAGTAAGTACGCTCTTGAAATACGAGCGAAGTCTCTGATAATAGTTTAAGGGTGAGTCGGGAACGTAGTCGTTTATACAGTAGATTAACAGTAGTGATTGGAGGTGGACTGGTGTCGGCGGGGACCGGGCTCTCCTAACTTGAATCATGGAACTCGAATTATCGAAATGATTAATCTATTAAAATAGAAATACAAAACACACTTTTAAATTTCAAGAATTGTATTTTTCAATAAAAATTTACTAGGCGTAAATATTATTATATTAATTGCTGAAAACAAGTTTAATTCCAAGTAATCGTCCCTTGTTTTTTGTTTAAGTACATTGTTTCTTTTTTCGTGCGTGCGGCAATATCACGCCATCTGAACATCACATTGTCGGGCTGAAGTTGTCTCAGGTAGTTAGTTATTATGCTACCTCATGGTGACCTCGTGCGCATCATGACCCCCCCCCCTTGAGATTCACACGCGGTGTGGAATCAGTTACATCCTCCGCCTCTTCCTCATTCCATCCTGCTCAACTACATTAGTCATATCTACTATAGCTGCATCCGTAAATTCTAGTTGTTCGTCATTACTTAGGCCATTCTTCCACCACAGAAATATCTGTATTTTCGCAACCTTGGATATTTTAATTAAATTACGAAGGTGCATCGTCCTCCATCAATGTCCTGATTAGTATTGCTTTCTGTACCCTCGTTCTTCAAATTTTATTCCAATACTTTAGAATTGTATCTGGTTATTTCGTTCCTTGCACCAGCCACCCAGTACACAGTCTTTAACCGTAATTTCAACACATCAACAATGGTTTTCTTCACCTTTGTGGATTCTAGAAGAGTTTTACAGCAATCTACGGAGATCTTTTTTAAGCGTTGTAAGCAATGATTAATTTATTGAAACAGAAATACAGACACAACTTTTAATTTCAAAGTGTGTATATTTTAATAAAGAATGTACTTGCATATTATTATTACAGTAATTGCAGAAGATACGTTAATTACATCTTAAAGTAATTGTCCCTTGTCCTTTATAAACAGATTTCCCTTGATCCGGGCTGAATTAAACTGGTACATTTGGAGGTAAAAACATGGCACGAATTACATCGCAGTTTATTCATTCTCATTTGATTTGTTAGGACGGGAACTCACGTAACAAGCACCAAGATGGCCTTGCAAGGCAGATATCTTTTTTCAAACGTTTTGTAACTTCTAGAACAAAATCGAAGTAAAACCAGTGTTTTAAATACGCATAATCCAAGCACATTTTTGGTTCGATAAAGACGATAGGATCCGTTAGAGACGATATGCAAATATGTTTAAAGACTCTTGGTTTTAGCGGTTTCCGCCAAGTTTGCATTTTGTGACTTCCTGATGCATTTGATGTCGCAAGAAGTGACGATCTCTCTTTGCTCTTTTGGGGGACCTCGAGCACTTTTTCTCTTCACATGACGCGAAAGTTTTAGAAGGTAGCAATTTAAAATTAAGGCCAGTCTCACGCAATTATAAATTTTTCGTCAACATTCGTAATTTTTCTTTCTTTATCGGGTGTTTTTCTTGTAACATTTTATTGCGGCTTCAAAATCAGCAGATAATTTATCTCCACGCCTCTCTAGTTGCCGAATACCATATCTTTCTTTCATTGTTAAAAACCAACCTACATTAGCAGTGAAATTTTTAGTATCTCCCTCTTCAAATTTTTTTTTAAACACGTTTTCTTGAAGAATCGGACCTGAAAGAGGGCACCCTCTTTGCCTTTTGTTGGGTAAGTCACATAAAAAGTGCCTCACCAGTTTTTTAATATTCTGACTTTTCAAAGATTTTCTGCAATGATAAGTCTGAGTACTTGTTACTAGAAAAACCTAAGTTGCTTCTGTTTCTACGCCAGTCACCATTGTATCTTAACCTATAACGTATTCGACTGCAAGTTATTTTAATGGTTTCCCCCTCCACCAGTCTTTTAATGCTTCTAATTTCACTGCTAATGGAACGAATTCCTTTTCGTTTTTTGTAGAATGCATCATGGAAAAACAACGATTCTTTAAAAACTAATAAAAAAATCTTCAAAGGTGATTAAATGTGATGTACCGAACTGCAATCTCACCCAACTAAAATAATGTTATTGACCGATGGGCGTAACAATAACAATTCTTCGAATCGGCTAAACAACAATAAAAATATGTAAAATTTTTCACATCTTGGTAATTTCTTCGGGAATAAATTTATTTCTTTTTTTTTATTTTAATTACTTTTTGGTAAGTCGGAATTAACTCAAATTTATTGGAAACTCGAACAATCGAGACTCAAATTACACTACTGTTATATGCTTATTTCTCTAAGATGTGACAGAGCGTAAGTTTTTAGCACATTTGCTTTGTTGTTATCTCTTTTTTTAACGCTATGTTTTTAGCAAAAATATAACTCTATTGAATGGTTTACGAATTCATTGTTGTGTAATTGTCAACATTGGAGAACGGAAAAGATTGTTGAATTCTGCTCGCAGCCAGATTTCCATAATTTGCTGCAAAACCGTAGGATTTTTCTTGAAAGACGAAATACAACTGCTGATCATGAAAGTTCTTAAGGTGTAATCCAATAGCTCCTTCGTATATTCGCTAAAATCAATGCAGAACCTGTGTTTAATAAAAATGAGAGACTTAGTAAAATGGTGATCTGGGCAGGTCAGTGACCGGGTAATTCTGGAGGCAAAAACAACGATTGAATCAGCCTAGATAAATAGAGCTCTTTCAATCTCTGACCATTTTTATGGCTTCTAAGGTGATCCATCAAATTGGACTTTATGGGTTTTAGTGCAGAAACATTTAATTCTTAACAATTCAACGAACCTAAAGACGTACGAAACAATTGTAAACAAACTTAGGTGGAGTGGGCGTTGATGTTTGACAATTTATTTTCAAACTCAGACCGCTCCACAGTTATAGTAAGTATTTTAATCCTTTTTAACATCTAATTTGGATCCATCAGGCCAAGTAGCAAAAAGTTAAAAAGTGGGCCATGCCACCATAGCGTTTGACAATACAGAAGCCTTTACACCCCTGGAAATTAAGTTAGCTGAAATTAAGTTGAGATGACACGTCTCTCCACATGCCACTTTTCAGTAATGTTTAAACTCTTTAAGACCCAATTGCGTACAAAAGCATTTCCATTTTTGGGAGGAGCTCTTTGCCAAGCGAGAAGATCTTGAGTCAGTCACAAATGATTTTGATCTCTTCTAACAAGATCCTTCAGGTGTTGATCTTGCATAAAACCCCAATAGTCCTCTCCAATAGCGTTACCAATAATCAAGCTGAACATAGTTCAATTCCTGGGTATAGTAATAGCATCTTACTCTGTCTATATCCTAGCGACCCTTGATTTTGGACATGGCAGCATAAAAATAACACTACTGCATGTTCTACAATTTGTGATGTAAAGCAAGTACCACAGGAAGATAACTATTGTCACAAGAACAGTGAAGGTACAAATTGGAAGTGACTACATGAATATTAAAAGTGGAAGGTAATATTAGTAATTTATGGTAAGCACTCACAATGCTTATCCAAATTAAGTTGACCGATCAGATAGATTCTCATTTCATTTAAGGGAAAATTACCCAACAGTTGAAAAAAATATTGTACAATATCACCACCGGAAAAGTGATCAAAAATGCTAGAAAATAAGATAGTACTTTTCTTTAGAAATAGTGTATTTGTTTTTTGCTCAATTAAAGCAGGAGACTGCATAATTTTAAAAATGTCAGCGTTGGAATCCCACAACAGACTACGTCTTCATACATTGAGAAGTGGGTCATAAATTGTGACAAGTTGTGTGCTTCTCTAAATTCGTCAGGGATTGTTTAAAAGTAATGTTGAATTAGTGGACCATTTTCTGTGTTTCAACCCACCTTTCAAAACTAATTTAGAGACTTGAAAATCAGTGTCAAAAACTCCACTGACACTCGCCACTTGGCTATCTTTTCTTGAAAGGTTCGACTTTGGAAGAAAAGAGTTTATCCTGATTCTATTACATCATCTTTCGCTATAATTATTAACGACTTTGTATTTCTTAAAGGATCCAGGAAGTTGTTTTTATAGAACACAAGACTCTCATTCATTGTGACATTTGGATTTAACATATAAACCAGAGAATAACACAATAGCATTATTGATAGCCATCGCAGAATATCCTCTCTCTTAAACGATGAAATATCTATCGTAGATTTAACAAACAAGAATATGGATTTTATGAACTAATCACACAGCAGGATAGTAACGAGAAAAACACATTTCTTAGTCTTTGTAATTGTTCTTCTTACACTTCAAAAGACACAGAAACAGAATTTATGTGCACGCCTGATTTCACGCGGTGATAAACAATTTGTCAAAAATTCAAATGATGAGAAACTATTCAAAATTTACAAAATCTTTCAATTACCAACTTTATAATTCAACCTACCAGAATATCTAAACTAGAGGTGCCTACATAATCGCACAGAATTTCCCGTATTAGTTTTCTATTTCCTTTTGGCCTCGGCTGCTATAGTTGCACTTGCCACATACTCTTGCCATCTGCCATCTGTCGTCGCTCCTCTAGTTTTCACAGAAAAACGGTTGAGTGTTCGAGAGAACTTTATATGACATTATTCAAAGAACGTGTACTCATAAATATAGTAATGTGAATAATCGCCGGTAGTGGAAAATATTACCGAAGTGAGAGAAAAGTACCAAAATTACTCTTGTAAGTTTGGGAAAAAAAAATAGAGGAACATGGCGTTTATGTCATTTCATAGACTAACATTTAGCACTATCCCTTCCAAAATTTTAAAGAGAAAAGTTCTACGGTTTTGTGAAAAATCTGTTGGTGTTATTGATTAATTTCCCGTATAATTCGTATATTACGGGAGTAATATAATGAATATAGGGAAAGTTATTTAATTGCTGCCGAAAAACGGCGGATTTCCCCCCCCCCCCCGGCAAAAAAACTAATGCCGAGCCCTGAAAAAGAAAAGGGATAATCTAGTTGTTAATTAAGAAAAATCCTCTGACAGGTGGTGTAGCCAGAATCTGTTTCGTGGAGTCCTTTGATTACGAAAAATCCACTTAGAGCAAAAACGTCTGTCCGGTTCTGTGACCACACTAGCGCGTAAACCATAGGAACGATTTTTCCGAAACGGATATCCTCGGTTGATCTGCTCCAGTCTCCAGTCAAGCGCCGCAATTTTGAAAAGAATCTTCAAAATTTGGAAGTACTTTACATGAAACCCCCCGGACATTTTCGAAATTTTCTCCAAAACGGCTCCAATGTTTTTCTTTAAATTTCTTGTAGGAATAGAGTAAAATACACTTATAAAGCTGAATCAACTCTGAATGTCTGTAATTGCAAAAGTTTTGAATTTTTTTTCAGCGTCTTCCTACAACTGCAAAATTGAAGATAGCTATTTTTCCATCAAAATACTTTATCCACAGTGAGTTCTTTCATTAAGGTCATGTACATTTTTGAAAATTTTAGTAGTTTTCACGCAATATTAAGTGCAATATTTGCAACCTACAAAAAGAAATCTGCACATCCCATAGAATGAACTTTGCGCCCCAGCGCTTGCAGGTCGGTATCAGTTACCTACACTTTTCTTGCGCGTCCCTCGCGTTAGCGCCAAAGATCATGAAATCATCGGCGAAAGCGAGGACGCTAAGGCTGTGTCTTGCTACACGGACGCCTGGAAGATCCTCCAGGCCCCGGAACAGTGGTTCAACACAAGGTTGAAGATGAGAGGGGAGATGTATTCCTTGGTTTTACACCCCTTCGAAGATATATTTCTATGTTCCCGTCGGGGTGGTTAATTATAGTGGTGACGCCACGGTAAGAACCCGTGACAACCGCACAAGTGCCGGCTGCGCCACCCTGCCTCTCGAGAGCCCATGTAATAACCTCATGGGGGACGGTGTCAAATGCCTTTGCGACGTCCAGTTGGACGTAAAACCCTCCCCCGGCTACCTTTCTCCATTGCCTGAACTGCCTCGTTGTAGAATCTAGATGTTGTCGAAGCAGCCAGGCTCAGACACGAAGCCTTGTTGTCTATTATTAAGTGAGACTTGACCTCGCAGCCTTTTCTCCCTTGAGCCCTCAAAAGGTGCGCGCGATCACTGATGAAATCGTGATCGGTCGGTAATTGGCAGCCCGTATAGGGTCCTTACCGTCTTTGGGATGAGAGTGGTGCGGTTTGCGCAACCACTCACTCGGGGCCTGGCCGTTGAGGACGAACAGGTGTAAAAAAGCCGGCCAAATTGGCCATAAGTCTGGCCCCCTTGAGATCCCCGGGCATAATTCTATCTAGGCCGGGAGCAGAATTACTCTTAAAAGAACGCACTCTATAGTCTTTACTTCTTGTCCGGTGAACGAGCAAAAGATCTCTCTCGACCTCATTGGAGTTGGCACGTGTCTCCATCATAGGTTTTAGGGCCCGGGATATCTGTCGGGAGGCACGTCCCCAAAGCTTGTCATACGGACCAAGCACGTCTCCCCTCTGGGTCTTCTGTCGGACTTCAGTATCTTCACCTACGCCCGTTCGCAGGTACTTGGCCAATATGCCAGGGTCATTTTCGTATAGTTCCTGCGTTCGGGCGTACCTGTATCTCCTTTCGGCCTTTGCGCTGACCGGGCACGCCCGGTGGGTTACTGGACTTTCCTCCTCGCCGCCGCGGTCCAGCATCATTTCCCGCCCCACAAGCTTCGATCAAGAGTGCGTAAATCGCATCTATTTCATCAAGCGTCCTATCACGATGCCCGCCCGCGGAGATGGCTTTGCTCACGGCGGACCACCCGTCCTTTCTGGGCGACGCCAAAGCTGCCCTCACAGTGGTCATCCATCATCTTCTTTTTATTGTCTAGTTCCAGACCAAGTACAAAGTTCCTCCAATATTCCAACTGTTCTCCATATGTCACAAGCTTTGTAGCGATCCTGAGCTTGCTCAGTCACTATTTGGCGATAAGAAAGACCTCGTCTGCGTGCTTCGCCGCGCGATTACGTAACCCGTCGCCTTATCAGCGGTCGCTGGAGGGGTGGCGGGGGGAAGACAGTTGTCCCCCCCTACGCGGAAAAGAAGGGGTTGTAACCGCGTGTGAAGGGAGTGCGCCAGAATGTTCGAGAAGCGGCAGCGTGAGGTAGCAGCGTGAATTTGGAAGCTGATGGTGTGGGCCGCGGAGCTCCAGTTAGCGAGAAAGAGGTTTGGCCCAGTGGTGGCTAAATTCACACCGCAGATGCGCGTTCGACGAAGGCATCTGGTCTTGGAGTAAGACGTGGTTACAGAGAGAACCCGTGCTTAGGCCCAAGACAGAGCGTCGGCAGCCGCATTAGTTCGCGTGTGAGTTGTGCGCTGGTGGCGAACGCCACGGCCACCGAAATAAGGTCGGTGTTAAAGACAAAACAATTTTGTATGTGATACTCTAAAAAGTAATGAGAATTTGGAAGCAATTGACTGTAGAATGCAGGTTGAAGTGTTGTTCCTGTAGTTCACTGTCAGATTGTTTAATATTTTTTTTGGCCATTAACACTCTTGCATAATGTATGATATACCCGATCATTGGTATTTCCATAATCATTGTGGACTATTTTCAAAAGATATTTGAAGTATGTGTGTCTTTCTAAGGGGAGAACATCACTTATTTTATGATAGATCTTGTCATGTTAATACACTACAGTGCAGTTTCTGTCTTTAAATCAAAAGAACATTTTGATGATAGTGTAAATCCAAATCAAGTTAGAACAATTTGGGTTATTTATGAACAATTAAAAGGTTATAAAAGTAATATTTGCTATGAACGTTGAATTTAAGTGAACTTAAATATCTTGAAATAATTTATTGAAATTTGGATGCCTGTTGAGTAAAAATACAACATATTTTTTTAATTTCAACCAAAAGGTGTAGGTTGTAATAAATGTTTCACATTTATGGTGTTAAACACACATGTTTAGTTTTTTTTTTTTGCAATTTCTTTTGAATATTCTGTGTTTTCAAAACTATGTTTATTCATTTTAATTGTACACAACATATGTCTTTGTAATTGAAGTGAATTGTTTTGCAAGAAACTACTATGTATGCTAATGCAGTGTATGTTGAGGAAGGGTTAATTGCAACTTTGTAAACAGAAAGTGCTGAGGCATTTTGTCATCCGAAATGCCTGTGCTCTACCCTCTGATGTACTATATGTGTACTCATCTCCCCAGAGATATCTTTGATTCAATTTGTTGGATTTCAATTTATTTTTGTCACAGAAGATGTGCTGTGATGCTAGTTTGTGCCAACTTTGAAATTTATAATTTCTGCAGTTGATTTTTCCTCAAAAGTTTTTTTTTACGCTGTTCAGTGTTGTATTTTCTTGTTCATTTGTTTATCTGTGCATGTTAGGTAATTTTGTAATTTGTGTTTCTTTTTTTTTTGAGATTCAATTATATAATGTTTGTGGCTTTCAACTTTGTGTTTTTTTTTCAAAATTTCAACAAGAGCCAAATTACCCACGAAATTTCCCCACGGCCGACCTACACGAACGGTCACAAGCTATATTGTACATTGTATGATTATTTACATATCCTGATTTGTCATACATGGTTTATGCTGTATTTATGCGAGAAATATATTATTATTATTTTATATTATTATTATTATCATTATTATAACCATACGTGTCTGCTCCGGAAAGAATATTCTTGCCATTCTGCCATTAAACAAAATTCATGCAGATAATTTACTACATGTACACGTTTGTGACGTTGAATTCAGGCTAATGACAAATGTAAACAAGTCTTCATGCCAACACATCGCTTTCTACGTAGAATTCAATGTGTCGAGTCCTATGATTGAGTGCATACATGATGAAGTTGTGGGCTTGACCTGGAAGACAATTGAGCGTAAACATTCATCAATAATTTAATATCGAGGAAACCAAGAATTATGGGACACGTGTTCATCATAACCTTTTGTCTTTCTTTTTGAGTCCCATGTCCGAAGTTAGTAAAAGTATTTTGAATCACCCTGTATAGCGACAATTCCAAAATGAAATACGAGTATTTTTCTTTTAGTAAACGCAAAGAAGTGTTAGAACAGCGTTTCTAATGATTTAGGTCTGATCGTTCTTTTTATTTTCATCAATGTTTCGTCATTATAACGATTTTTCTGTGGCTGTCAAAGAATACAAAAAAAAACTTTTACAATTTCACAAACTCTTGCAGTGTGCGAAACACAAATTAAAGGCACACACTGACCAAGCGATGCTACCGACTAACACAGCAAGCAAAAACCAAATGAATGTAACATTGAAAGGTTACGAGGCACACATGGCCTGGTTGTCGAACCACACCACTGTCACAGCACCACCGCTCCTACAAATCACACGCTGTCTAGTAGAGGGTCTCAAATGCAGAAAGCGTGGAAAAATGCCCTTCACCGCCGTGGATGCTTCATGCTCCCGGTCCACCATAGCTCCTTCCGCTTGGCCCACACTCCACCAGCTGTGTCGCCCGCTGTCCGCTCGTGTTCTGGCGCTGCCCCGGGTTCCGACCCCGGGCAGGGCGCAGAGGGGCGGGCAGCCGGCTAGCTGGCGGGCGGGGGGCGGACGTAGGCGGGGGGAGAGAGTACTGGCGCGATGGTGTTGGTGGCGGCGGTGACGGTGGTGATGTAGTGACGTCACCGGTGTCGCGGCGCGAGGGTAGCTGATTGCACCTGGCAGGGCGGCGGAGAACTGTCACATGCATCAAGGCGCGGGGAAACAATGATTTAATTTAATGTCTTCATTCCATTTCATTGATTGATTGATTGATGATGGATTTTTTTAAAGTGGGACGCGCGAATTTTGGATATTGGCGCCCCCATGCACGCCTGGTCTAGCATGGAACTCCCATAATTTTAGCGGAAGTACCCCAAAGAGTGCCCAGGTGGGCGAAGACCAGGAACTTGTCCGCGCCGAGCAAAATGTGCTAACAGTGCAACAAGCGAAAACACTAAGGTCTTTGAACTACTGCTTGCTTATTCGTAAGAAAATCTCCAAGATTTAAACGTGATAATCATCCGGATATGTGACAGGTCTACAATATATTATATATCAAGCAAGGGCCTTTAGGTAATCGTTTTGAACAAAACTGCCACTTAGAGTAAATTTATATTTTGAATGAAATATGGATATAAACTCGTTAACAAAAAGTAGTACTGTAGTGTTTGGCATGATCGCTCACAGCAGACAATTGATCCACACTTTCTCAATGCACGGAAAATGAAGCAAACGTCCAGCATCTATTGGACAAGGTGATGCCTGCGGTTCGTGAGGATAATCGGTTTGAAATGCGTACCTTCCAATAGGATTTTTTCGAAGATTGTTCTCTGAAAATTTTTTATCTTGAAATTTAGATTCTGAGAATGGTTTGTGACAATCGATTTAGAGGAGGTGCATATTTTCCTAATCTATCGGATTTTATCCTCAGTTTTCAGTTTGCGGTTTTAGTTTCATTCATTAACACCATTTATGCCCCGTAACTTATTTTTTCCGAATTGTTTTTGCAGATTTTGTTTATTTGTAATATAAATGGTCTGAAACAACCCTGTAAAAGTGAAGAAAAATTCTAGCGTTCACCTCGTTTCAATTTTAGGACATGGGTAGTAAAAGTACAAACAACTTTTCAGCACAAATATCATTGATGTTAGATTTATGACTAAATAGAAAGGGATGACGACATACTAAGTGCATGCAAAATACCATTAATTCGATTTTCGCGCATATGACGAGTTTGGCTGACAATTTCCCCGAGTACGGGAACATTATCTCTAGTGGTTTAATAGGAGGTAGTGTGCGTATACCAGAGAATAACGGTTATTATATCCTCCAAGTGTAGTACTGCAACAAAAATACATTTCAAGTAATTAAAGGAACTTTTTGTCGCGCATAAAACAGAAGCGTTTCTGATATCACCATATGTCCGTTATAAAAGAAACTTGAGGAATACGAGATCCACTGCGGAGCGAGATAAATAGATTATAAATTAACTTATATAACTGCGCTTTTCGTGAATTTTTTGAACAAGTCTCTTAATTAACAACATTATTATTCAGCTAGAGGAAATAAAATACGCCCACGCCAATAACCATTCTATGCAACGGAGAGTCGACGTTTTTCGTACTCTCTCTGGAGCGTATTATAAATTTACATTTTAAGCAAAAGCTAATGACACTTTTACCCAATCCACAATGCATTCCCTGTTTCCCTATTTGGAAGCACATTCCCCCCGGGGATACTTGAAGACGGTTGGCATCAAGGTATACGATACTTTTGATACATGTTCTTGACCTTTACCCGAGTACTACCACTGA
>JAHLJT010001612.1:0-17196 GCA_031308135.1 Acheta domesticus
ATCACCAGGAGCGCTATTCTGTACAGTCGAACCGACCCCGATCGGTATCGTTGGCGCTGGTTACCACTGGTTACCGTCGACTGTCGGTAGGAGCTATTCTGTACGTTCCCGTAACGACAGCTTGCCGCTTCTCGGCGTCGGTGGAAACGATGAAAATCGCTATCGCGACCGACGGCTTGGGTCCCCGTCGATAGGCTCTTAACGACGCGTTTCTGTGAGAGGACGAATTGTTGATTGTACGTGGATCCCGCTGTTTTCCTTCTTCTACAGCGTAGAAGAACGTAGTAGAGTGCTAGTAGAACGTAGTAGAATAGGTTTTTACTGTTGTTGTGGAAGTTGTGAAAACGATTTTGAAGTAAGTAAAAAAATTGATTTATTTGCTGTGTTTGATTGTAATAATGAGAGGTTATGTTTACGGAATATTGATTCCTATGTTTAGTATGTTCCCCTGCGTTTTTGTGAGTCTTGAATATAAAAAAATACATAGCTTGGGTTTTATTATTTATCTATTTCTGAGTTAAATGTAATATTAGGATTATAATCATTGATTAATTTTAAAATATTTGTAATGTATCAACCACATATCTTCAAAAGAATAATAGGTCAGTTTTGCTCATTATCTTTTTTTTTAATGCTGTCTGATTACTATTTCCAAAATAACTGCTGCATGCACCATCAATAGGGGTTCCATCTATTTATTGATAAATTGTATTTTTAATGTAAAAGTAATGTTATTAACAATCGTAGTTGTAACTGTAATAAATACACGTAAAAATGAAATAAAGAACTTTTTTTCGTTAAGGTGTTACTAACCCTTGTAAAATAAGGGCATATGGAATAGTTGGAAACATAAAGGATTAGGGCTAGTATTTTCCATCTTTTTTCTTGTTCTTGAAAACACTTCTTCTTTGGTACTAACATATTTCAGTGTTTTGAGAAAGTTGACAGGGCTTTTTTTGTAATTGTTTGGTTGAAAAGGCATTTTTGAGTTTTATGGTCATTGTTTGGTAATTTTTTACTTTTTTCAATAGTTTTATTTCATTTTTTAGTACCTATGTGCTCTTAGTTGAAAGTTGTCAATAATTTGTGTTTGAAAATATAAAAATTATCTTTGTAACACATTGTAGCTGAAAATTGAAGGTTTTAATATGAATGTAAATTGTAAGTAAACAACAATAACAATAAATTATAATCAATATTAGTATAATATTTATTCACTATAATATATTAACTTTGATTCTTAACTGAGTTTGACAGTTTTCAATTTATTCCGAATATATTATCATGGCATTATTGGCCTAACCGAAGAAAGAAATATTTCGCAGTGTAAAAATCAGAATGTGGATATGTTTGAGAGCATTTTTATGTAGTCTTTAGGTCATCAAAATCCTAGCCCTAGGAATGTTTCATAGTTGACAATACAATTAAAATGTAGTTTCACAGTACATGTGATGAAGGCCCTCAAAACGTATGTCATTTTACAGTGTAAAATAAACTTTACATGGATTGAAATCAAATCATAATTTAATTTTTTAAATTCAAAACTCACAGAAAAGCAGGGGACCATAATAAACAAATGATTTTAATTTCTGAGTCATAATTATAAGAAAATTAATAAAGTTGTGCATTTTTTTATGTAGGATGGCAGAAGGGTATTTAGCTTTAGATCTGTTGCATCTAATGCATCAAGAAACCCGGATGCTTCGACGTGCTGAGCGCCGTGAATTGAGGGAGACACGTGATCCGTTTAATCTTCATCCAGAAGAGTTTCTAAATCTCTTCCGATTGGACATGGACGCTGCAGATTATCTGATTGAAGAGTTGGAAAGTGGCCTCAGTAGACAGAGGATTAACGGTTTAACAGCGGAAACTCAAGTGCTGACAGCTCTGCGTTTCTACGCAACTGGCTGCTATCAGCAATCTGTAGGAGAGCATTGGGACTTATGCGTTAGCCAGCCGTCTGTGAGTCGGTGTATCCGTAACGTGACGGAATTGATTAATAACAGGTTGTTGGGGCGTTGGGTGAAATTTCCCACAGCCCAATGCGATATCCAGGAGGCAATTACAAAATTTCAAATGGCAGCACAACCATTTGCAAATACAATTGGTGCCATAGACTGCACGTACGTGCACATTATTGCTCCCAAGGAGCACGAACAGGCATATGTGAATCATTGGGGAAATCACAGCCTGAATGTTCAGTGCATTTGTGACCCCGATTTACAAATCCTAAATGTAAATGCTAGGTATCCTGGTGCACGGCATGATAATTATGTGTGGAAAAATAGTGCTGCCAGGAGACTAATGTCTCAAAATTTTGAAAGAGGGCTCCGCAATGCGTGGATCATTGGTGACGAAGGATACGCCTTAGAACCGTGGCTAATGACGCCATTGAATAACGAAAACCCGGGGACACCACGTTACCGATACACAGAAGAACTAAGTTCTGCTCGCTCCGTTATTGAACGGCTGTTTGGAATGTTGAAGGCGGAATTTAGATGTTTGTCCAGCCAAAGGAAGCTCCTGTATGAGCCAACCATGGCTGGGAAAATTTTTAATGCTTGTGCAGTATTGCACAACATCAGGATAGCATATTCCTTAAATGATGTTCCAGTGGATGAAATGGAAGTACAGGAACACTTGCGTGCTAGAGTTCCGCAAATGGAAGGAAACTTGAATCACCAGGAGAAGAGGGCACTAGCCCAAAGAATTCAAGCTGGATTCATTGCAAATACGTATGGACAATGACATGCAAAAGGTTTTTCATGCAAGAAGAAAAAGAAACTTCATATCTTTAAAACTATTTATTAAAATTTTCATTTATTTTATGTAATAATTGTATAATTTGTCTCTGGTTTTCGGTGCTCTCTCTCATTGACTCTGCCATCGCCGCGAGAGCCTCCGCTTTCCTATCTTCAATAGAGAGCCTTCTTCTCTCTAGCTCGTTCCGGTCCTTTGCAGCTTCCGCTTGGAGCTTCAAGGCTTCCCCCAGTACCTGGGGAGAACAAAAATGCATTTGAAATTGAAGTATTGCATTAATGTTATAAATAGCCATTTTATAAATGATGATGCTCATAATTCACTATGACTAAATAAAATGTTTTACGATACAATTTGTTTTTTATGATTAATTTCACATGGAACAATTAAAAATTCTGGGTTAATTTTCAATTTTGACTGGCACTAGTAAATACAAAGATAAGAGGTATTTCATTCAAGTAATGTGTCAAGTGTGAGTAAATGTGCTCAACAGTTCCACACTAAGGTATTTAGTAAACGGGAGTATTTTTTAGTAGGTCGCAGAAAATGCATCCTCTGCATCCCCACATAACCTTGGAGATGGCTCCAAGGTATCCGTCAGCAGATTTTTCACATTTTTCAACACGGAGGGAAAAAAAACTATATCCTACAACTTACTTCTGTTGCTTTCACATTCCTGTCTTGAAGTGCAGCAAATTGCTCCCTAGCACTCATTAGCTGCACTCCAATTCTTTCCCTCTGTGCCCGTGCTGAAATTGATATTGAAATATATAATTTTCAATTAAAAAGAAAATAAATTGCTGATGAACATAACATACATACTTCTTGTTCGAGGAGTCAGAATCCTTCTGCTGGAATGTGCTGGGCTGCTGGGGGGAATCTGCCTTGAAGGACCTAAAAAACAGATACATATCAATTGTGAACATTAATTTTAAAACAATCATTAACGTGATACTCACCAGCAGCTGCCATAATTGTTGAAGAACTTGAAAGAAATGGATTGACTCTGAAAAACTAATTTCATGGTATTTAATGGCAAAAAGTTACTTACCAGCAACTGCTAAATCTGAATTTCATCAGTTATGTTTGGATCTGCAACAAAAATCAGTAGTGTAGGCTACCAGTTTTCAGGTTGTAATACAAATTCGATACTTAATAGAAGAGCAAAAATGCTTGCCACTCACCAGTAGCTGCCATGTCAGCAATTGTATCCATGTCTGCAATAAAAACACAATAGTTCATTAGTTTGTAATACAGATATAGTGATACGTATCAGCAAAAATATAGCTACTAACCATTAACTGCAATGCCACTTGCAACAGGTGGGCTGTCCCCTTGAGATGTGTTGTGTTCTGCAATAAACGTTAGAAAGTGTCAGTTCGTAATGTGACTTATGAAACCTTGTACAATAATAGAATGTACTCTAAAATTGTAAATAAAAGAAGCTATATAATGTTAATGCAATCTTATTGATATCCAATTTCGGTTTCCTTACCTAAATCCAAAACAAACACATCTTGATACGCAGGCGGAGCTTGCAGCACATCAAGCACCACCTCCACTGCTGTTTCAGCTTGATGTTGCTGTGGAAATTTGATGTATAAGATTCAATTTAATTTTCATGAATTGTGGAAAAAGTATAAGTATTTATTTACCTCCTCTTCCGGAATTGAATCGGGACATTCAGTTCCCTCCATATACTCCCTCCCAGTTATGCTAACAATCCTCAACTCGAGGGGAGTTAATGGAGGAGAACTTGAAGGCCTATTCCCCGTTGCCAATCTGTCCTTCCTTATGGCAGACATTCTCTGCGAGACTTTAAACTTTAAGTCTCGCCAGACCTACAACAGTTCATGTATAAAATAACAGTATTTTCAGAATTTTATAAATGAGAAAATGAACTGGACTTACTGTCTGCCACTGCTTCGTTGATTTCTGAGCACCTTGCGGGACGGTATTCAACGTGGAACTTAAATTGTTCCACATATTCGTTAATGTGGCCTTCCCATTTCTGCCCAGAAATTTGCCATTCGCAAATTGCGAATGAGCCTCCATAAAGTCCACCAAGCAACTTAACTGCTGCTCGGTGACTTTGGAGGCTCTAGTCATTTTCATTCTGCAAGAACAATGTTTACTTATACAAATATTCTTCAGAGTTAACATATTACTGCATAAATCTACCTAATAGTTTTAACTATTTCTTTATTATCATTATTATTATTATTATTTTTCCATCACCACATCTGCATGTGTTTTTTTTTAACATCTTACGTAGACTAAGCTCGAAAGCTGATTGCCTACTGTATAGAGCACGGATCTTAACTCTTGAAAAAAACATTAGTCTGTTCAATGCAAATCTACTGTCTATACATCAATCACATTGTAATATTTTAAAATAAAATTATAGATCATGAAATATTTATTACAAAAATATATAAAAATTTGTAATCAAATGTATTGACTGTAACCTCGCATCTTGTTTTAATACATACAAATGTTTAATGAAATGACTGAACCATCTTGTGTTCTACAACACACCAACATACTAAATAATTTTGATCTAGCTTCTGGATCAATGCATGCATGTGCATGTTGGAAGTGATTATAAGGTCTGTTTGCAGCATTTTTATAATTCCAAATTTGTTTTCAGTGATAAAGGAAATATAAAATTTCATTAAAAAACAAGTTGTTAAATAAATATACTCTTACATTTATATTACGTACGTAAGGAAGCAAATGGGTGTTGAATGACGAGTGAAGCAATTTTTATAAAATACATTATCAGTATCACTTACACTAACTTCAATATACCATCTGATTTACAATATTAAATCTTACCTTGCAGCCATTGCTGGAAAAATATTTCAACACTTGAAATAGAACGAAAATCACAAACACAACGACACCACGTGTACGCAAGCACAGCACAGAGGACACAATAAACAGCCACGAGGAATGCGCGGCTTCCACGATTCACATGTTGCCACCAAAATTCTCCATGCTGATTGGCTGAAACCCCACTAGCCTCGCGCAGGGTCCTTCCTCAAACCCGTTTCCTTTATGCGAGCGATCGTCGTCGCTTGCACCGATAGATGTCGCTAAGACGGAACTACAGAATTGCTCTCAACGGTAGAGTTCGTCGGTGCAAGCGACAGCTGTCGGTAGCATTCCGATTCCGACGGCTGTCGGTTGCATGTACAGAATAGGGCTCCAGTAGAACGCGTGAGTTGTTGAAAACGTTCAGGATGAACAATTGAGTGACAGTGAGCAGCTGTTGTACACATTAGACACTGCATAGGTTAACACTTCTCAAGACAAAACCGAGGTATTAGTAGTGCAGAAATGCAATATTTTAATATTACGCAGCTGTTTCCAATAACACAGTAAGTATGTGCTGTTTATATGTATGTATCTTGTAGCAGTACATCGATTCATGCCGTATCAGACGAGGAAAGGCGCAGAATGCGCGATATTTATTTTTATTTATTTACGTCAAAACAGTTAAAAACTGCGTATGACGAGCTATGGAGAGAAGTGAGCGGATGCAGGTAGAGCCGCCCTTCGCCGCTTCCGGCCCCGGTGCCCGCGCCCGCACACCCCGTAAGGTCCGCAACAGACTACACCGAGGAATGTGTTTCCAGAAATGTGCGTCGAGAAATGTGGAAAATCGAAACAAGGGACACTTATGGACCTCCACATTCTAGAAAGAGTTTTCTCGTTCGCCTCTGCGGAGGCGAAAGAGTTCCTTGCTCGAGTCGGACGGCGAGCGAATTTTCTCGGACACATTTCTACGCCATCACTTATTATACGGCATTTAGGCGTTCGCTGCCGCAGGAAAACACCGAAAAATGCGTAGAACTGAGTGAGGTTATTAGATTTAGCAGTAAACGATGCGATAAACTACCAGTTTTTAAATTGTTTTCTTGAATTTTCTCTTAAAACGGAAATGAACAAGAAAAACTAGTAGGGAAGATATTCTTATTTGTATGAAACCCGCTCATAATGAGTATAATAAAAATAAAAATTTTAAGCAAGAAACTTGAAAAGGTATTTTGAAAGAATTGAATTAATTTATGAATTTCTTAATTGGTATTTATGAATGAATTTAATAATTGTGAATTTTATTCTGAATTATTTGATCATTCATTATCTATTCATTAATCAACCAACAAATACAGTAAACCAGAGCGGGGTAGAGATTACGGAGCTCAAGAAAATTTGCTGATGTATTACTTCTCCCTTATATGTCACATAATTTCCTGTTGTTTTACACTAAATAATGATTTGTATGCAATGCAGTAGTGTGTTTCTCTCTAAGTAATTCTAACTCGTTAAACAAATGGTTTACGATTATTGTAACAAAACAAGGATTTCACGAGTTAAAATTACATAAGAGCATTTAATAAAACAAGAAATGGGACTCGCGGATGATCTCATAGCTAAAACTGTTGCCACCACTCTCGGCTTGTGGCACGTAAAGGCATTTCGAGACATCGAATAACCTCTTCGTAGTGTGTGGACGTAGCTTCGCCGGCCTTTTTCCTCATTTCTCGTCGCACATTTCTCGCAACGCATTCCTCGGTGTCGTCTGTTGCGGGCCTAAGAGTTTCCTTTGTCTTCGCCTTCTAGAAAAGGCCGCCCATTCAACACCCTCGGTTAGTGTCCATCAACGGCTTCAACTTCCCAGCCCAGTCGCTACCGGATGCTGGAGTTTTGAGTTTCCCAGAAAGAAATTAAACAAAAATTACATTTTCAGAATTTAGCCACACTCAGGGATACTTTTCAACCGGCATCCGCGGATATTCACTTGGGTGGAATGAGGCCCCAGTTCCACACCATTCGTTGAAATAGAAAGAATGGAAGGATCCTCGCCGGTGGATGGGTGGGAGGCAGAAGTTTGGTGGTGAGTTTAGTGGAGCTATAGATTTATTGCGACAAAAATCACCGACGAGCAAGCTTCGAGGTGCCACTCCGGCTCTTGAGGGAGAGCGCACATGACTTCAATTAACATCGTCATCTCATGGAGTGGTACTGAGTGAACATGAATGTTTCGCCCTTTGCATTGCATCTGGGCTAGGGTTGCGTGAACGCCGTTCTCCAGCACCTGATGTATCCGATTCTTCGGTAAGCTGACAGTAGTCAATATGCGCTCTCGCCGACTTGGCTGGCGGCTACCTCCACCGCCGCATCATGCCGCCGCCGAGCCGGGGCCCAAGGGTTACCCGCTTACCTGCCCGCATCCCCTAGCACATGTGACTGGATGGAGTGAACTATGACATCAGTGACATGCTTTGTTCGTATACTTTGGTTTTTATTTCTTGGCGCGTGTCGTCACGATGTGATATCTCACGTTATTTCGCGTCGTTCTCAGGGAGTCGCATGATCTCGACTGTATCGAGCAGTGCTGACGATCATGCAACTCCTAGCGGCACGGTCGAGAACGACGCGAAATACCGTGAGATACAACATTCTGAAGACACGCCCCACGCGCCAAGAAATAAAAACCCAAGTATAATAATATTGTTTATGCTGGGCGAGCCGTGCATTTGTTATGTAAGTGGAAATATTTGTTAAATATTATAAATTGATCCGAATCAAATGAAGAATCGTTCTTCTTGCAATGCATGTATGCAATACCTACTCCTTCCGCATCCCACGAAGTTCGAAAGACACGGCAAAGGTAAATAATATCATTCCTTTATAAATGATAAGGCAGGTGTGTCGAGGGGGAAGGATCTGGAACCATGTTCTGGGGAATGGAGGGAGGGAGTAAGGGCAGAAGTTGCTCTCCGGGCCGTTCCTTATTCTACAGGCCGAAGGCGGATGAGAGGGAGCAACAAGAAAAGGGATGACCCCAGTCATGGTATACAGCAGTTATTGGGGTGGTGTTACTTACCTGACGTAGCCCAGCCTCATCGAGGACTATTCTCCGGAAGACTCCAGCGGCCATCGGAAGAATTGGCGAAATTCAAAATACACGGTGGTCAGGGGCGAGGGCGGGGAAGCTGCTAGCAGGTCAGGACTAGCGGAGTGGAGGAGTGTCGGCAGGGACAGTTTGGGGCCGAACTGAACCGACTTGGGTGAAGGGAGGTCGGCAGGGCCGATCTGAACCGACGGAGGAGTGGAAGATCCGTGAACACGGGCGACGAGCTTACGAGTGACAGTCGTCTCTCGCTAAGCGGAGGTCAAGCTGTTATAAGCCTTTACTGCTAAGACGCTTTTTTTGAGGCGGAACAATGCAACTGTGCTTAAGGCTAAATGTACCGACACTAGTTCAATTTGTCGCCACCACGTGGCAGCACCAAGTTTAGTGAATTTTACTTTACCGATTACGTCTGAACAAATGGTCCGATTTTCGATCTGTAAACGGCATTTGACTCCTGTTTATAATAGAATTTACGCTACGAAGCCCTTTTTCCAAAAAAACTAGCAGAAACTCGATTTTTAAAATTTTTCTCGTACTTCCGGGAACAATTTCAAAAATGTGGGCTTATAGCGCGATGGCGACACGCTTCCAGAATCCAACGCCGTGTCAAACATGCAAATCGGATAAATAGGAGCGACGGTAAGTGAAATTTCGAAAAACACCTCACCCCACTCCCCCTTCCCCTTCCACGCCGCCGGGACATTGTTGGCCGGCGGCGCGGTCAAGCCGGCACGGGCGAGCCGGGCGGCGGCCGCCGCGGCGCGGCGACGGGCAAGAAGGCTGAACTTTCGGGGGCAGCAAGCCAGACACCCCGTCACTTCGTTGATGCTTCCGTCACTTCGCATCTCAAGATATTTTTTCCCCACATATGAAACTAGTGATGCTGTAATAGGGGTAAACGGTCTCGTATCATCTTTAATAGTAGTATAAAACTATTACCTTATTCACATATTCCATCTTCCTTCGAATACCATCATAAGAATGTCTGAGGTATCACTCAAAACACCGATCCCGCTTTGGTGCTGATTTCAAAAAGAAAAAATCGAACTAATTGCGTAAATATCACCCATATTCCATCTCCTCACATCGTATTTTAGATATATTGTACTTCTAAGATCTTCCATTACCATTTCACTACCGGAAAAAACAAGCGGAGATAACGCAAGAGCTCTTTTATCCTACGATTCGATTTATCATTTCAAAACGGCGTTTGTCACCTTGATAGAATTCACCTGGTTAATCCTTTTCCCAGTAAAATAGCCGAATCGAATTTTTAAAATGTTTTTATACTTGCGGACATATTTGAAAAAGTGGTAAAATAGCGCGCTGGCGAGATGCACCCTGAATCTAACGCCATATCATACACTGAAATCGGATAAATAGACTTCTCTAGTCATGTAAAAAAATGATCTTCAGTAACGTCAAAATTCTGTTTCGCGGTACTGCTTGTCGATCTCATGGCTAAAGTCCGGGTCTAATGTAATTACATATGTTTTGTCTACTGTTCTCATTTTGTAATTTAGGCGAACTGTTGCAATCCTAACAAAATATTTAAATTTTTCGTTACAAATTTTGTACTGTATTACGTATTTTACATATTTTGCTGATCATTTAATATCTGCTTAACAGTATATTTATTATTTGCTAATTATTAAGGTATTTTCACAAATTACCAAATTTTCTTGAAATTATTTCCGGAAATATATTTAATTAATTTTGAAAAATAGTTTTTATTTAAATGTGTTTATATTTTTGCAATGAGCATATTTTGTCTAATACTAATTCAGAATTGCTGACATTCCTATGTGCTGCACGTAAAGATTTCGAACAGAGTGCTTCAAAGATTCTCTGTTCGTGTCTGCGTTTTCTACGTGCATCTCTTTGTTTTCATTGCTGATAGAAAGAAATAAAAAAACAGTAGGCAGAAAAAGTAGTTACTTTTAAATTCGATATAATTAATATTTTATTAATGGAATTTCAAATTGTGAACATTTATTTTACTTTATCTCTCTTCTCAATCTTCATACGAAGAGAAAGTTATATCGTGCGCAGGAAAACTCTCAAAGCCGAGTCCTGATAATGAAAATGTGGATAAATCGTGTTGTTGTATAGTAAATTACTTCCTGTAACTCGTGGTGTAGCCAGAATCCATGTTTTGTGGGTCCTTAATACCGAAAAATTGATTGAGGAAAAACGTCCGTCAGTGTCTCTGGTGTATGTGAACAACACTAGCGTTTACACTGCGTACAAATTTTTCCAAACTGGAAAAAACAACAACAAAAAACAGCTGTCGATCTACTGTCATTCGAAGCTCTGCAATTTTCAAAAACGTGCATTACTTTTTGGAGATACATTACACGACCCCCCCCCGGATATTTTAAAAATTTGCTCAAATATGGCTCCAAATTTTTTCTTTATATTTCTCGTAAAAATTGAATAAAATACACATGGCTTAGGTCCGATTTCACTGATAACTGAATTTTCGAAAATTGCAAAAGATTGAATTTTTTCGGCGTTTCCTACAACTACAATATTGACGATAGAGACTTTTCCTTTCTAAGAAATTTGTTGTACATAATTAGTTCTTTCATTAAGATCATGAATTTTTTTAAAACAATTTTTGTAGTTATGGCGCAATCTTGTGTGCAATATATGCAACTTTAAAAGATAACAAAGCAAGATTTTTTCAAAATCGGCTCCATTTTTTCCCTTTAAACTATTGGTAGGGATATTGCGAAATGTACTTTAAGAGATGACATAAACGCTATTTTGCTCTATTCTTTTGTTTTTGCGAAAATAACACAAATGAAACTTTTTGAATAGCCTGTCACGTCGTTTATATTTACATTATCGGCGATTTGTTCACATTATTAGATTTATGAGCACACGTACTTTAAATTATATCATTTAAAGTTTTTCGAAAACTAAAAATTTTTTTTGGAAATGAACTCGAAATTTCGCATTTTCAGAAACGCTCAAACGCCAATTTTTTCTGAAAAGGTTCCAAATTTTTTGTTCAAAGTTTTTGTACGTATAGTGCGAAATGCACTGTCTAAGGAAACAAAAAAGTTTTGTTGTATTATTTTGTTGTTTTTCTTCAAAATTTACACAAATGTATTTTTTAAATATTTCGCATGCCTTGTATGCACATTTGCAGCGATTTGTAAACATTATTGCATTTGTGAATGGAAGAGCTTAAAATATCTTAAAATAAATTAAAAAAAAACTCTCAAGATTCCTGTGAAAAAGGGCTTCATATTTCACATTGCCACAGACGCTTAAACACCCTTTTCTTAAAAACGGTATCAAGTTTATGAATGAAAATTGTCGTAAAGGACAAGGTTTCAGTCTTCTCTAAAAGCAATATTTTGAATCTACCATTAGGAAACCGAATAATTGAGAAAACCTAAAAAATAAGTTGGGTGCATTAAATGGCAGGTGGCAAGATGGGGCAAGGCCATAAATCTAGCCCATGCCAACAAAATAGTAAATTTTACTACGACAAAGTCCGAATAGCTGGCTGAGACTATAGGAAATTGAAAACTAATACGGGAAAGTCTGTGCCATTCTGTAGCACCACCAGTTACTTTCTCGTGTTAGTTACTCAAAGTTATGTAATGCTGCGGAAAATCTATTTCGAGATATTAACGGAAGTACTCGTTTTGGGGTCCCCTGAGTGATACCGAAAGGGTGTATGTGTGTTTTGACTTTTTAACGTCCGTTCGTCCGTCCATCTGTCTGTGTCTGCCTGTCTGGGCGTATGTGAACACCACTAGCGCCTAAACTATGTGTAGAATTTTTGCTCAACTGAATAAACCCCTGTCGATCTGGTCTGAGTCGAAGTTCTGCGATTTTTAAAAACATTCATTAATTTTTGGAGATACTTTTTATTAAGCCCCAGGGACATTTTCAACATTTTCTCAAAAATGTCAACCAGGATAGGTGGCTCAGTGCATCAACTGATGTCACTGCAATGCCTCTGACCGAGAGGTGCTAGGTTCGAGTCCCGACGGTGGCAGGATTTTTCAACACTAGCTTGTCAGTTAGATGTAGAATTCAACCGATGTCTGGAGGAAAATTCTAGCGACCGGCTGCTCTGATTGGAAGTTTTCCGTAGTTTCTCCGATCAACATCAAACGAATGCCGGAGCAATACCCTAACAAACGGACCTCGCGCGATATTTCCTTCCTCTTCCTTGTCCTATCTTCACACACACACACACACACACACACACTAACTTGCACAACACTACCATATATGCTGGGAGACCAGTGGGAGGATTGGAACTTGTCCCGGCTGTGGGCCGTGCACTGCTGGTGGGAGATACCTTGTTAAGAAAGAACCCGGCAAGCCGACAGGTAAATCGGTCGGTGATTTAGAGCTTGTCCCGGCTGGGGTGGTGCCCCGCTGGTGGCAGATACCTGGTTGGGAAGCCCCGCTAGTGGACGGAAGGTCAGCGCCGGATCTCGCCATCGGCATAGCGGGCAACATCTCTTCCACCTCACGATGAAATAAACATGCATTGCACTTACGGGACTAATGACCAAAGCAGTTGACGCGCCCAAAATCACTAACAATCAATCAAAAATTACTCCAAATACTTTCCTTAAATTAATTGTAAGAATAAAGTAAAATACACTCAAGGTGGCATAGCTCTTATTTTCATTGCTGACTGATTTTGGGAAAATTGCAAAAGTTCGAATTTTTTTTCGGCGTCTTCCTACAACTACAAAATTGAAGATAGAGATTTTCCCTTAAAATTATATTTGTTCTCCATACTTAGTTCTTTCAATAAGGTCATGCACATTTTTTTGAAATTTTTAGTAGTTTTCGCGCAATATTGAGGGCAATTTGTGCAATTTTTAAAAATTACAAGAACAAGATTTTCTCAAAATCGACTTCAACTTTTTTCCTTAAACTTTTGGAAAGGATAGTACCTAATGTACTCTGAGATGACATAAACGCCATATTGCTCTATTCCTTTGTTTTTTCAAAACTTACAAAAATGTAATTCTTTGACTAGCCTTTCATTTAGTAAATATTTTCTTTAACGGCGATTTGTTCATATTAGGGAACTTTTGCCACCTCGAACGTTAAGTACTATCGATCTTTTGCGCATGCGCAGATGCACCAAAGTGATGCGAAACTTGCACTGCGAATGAGCAGAAGATCGATAGTACGTAACGTTCGAGGGTGCAAAAACTCCCTACTATTACATTTACGAGTACATGTGCTTTACATTATGTCTTAAAAGTTCCTCGACAACTCAGATGTTTTCTGTGAAAATGAACTGAAACTTCCGAATTTGCACAAATGTTCAAACGCCATTTTCTCAAATTGCTTCTTCAAACTTTTCGTACGAATGCTATTTGCATTCTTTAAGTTAACATAAAATTAATTTGGCTGTATTTTTTTGATTTTTCAAAAAATAAATAAATGTATTTTTAAGTGTCTCTCACGCCATTAATATTCACATTTCCAGAAATTTTATACATTATTACATTTGTGAGTAGAAGTGCTTTAAATGTCACCAAATGAAGTTGTTCGAAAACTCGAAAGATTCTTGTGAAAATTCCGAAGCTTCCATTTTCGCATTTACAGTAACGCTTAAACGCCATTTTCTTAAGAGCGGCTCCAAATTTATCAATGAAAATTCCTATATAGGACGAAGTTTTACTCTTCTTTAATATCCTAAAAGTAATATTTCGTATCTACCATTAAGAAGCTGAAAAATGAGAAAAGTTCAAAAAATGTATTTTGGGCGGCGATAGATGTCAGCAAGATGTCAGAAGATGGGGAAAGATGGTAAAACTGGCCCAGACCAAAGATATTAGATTACTATGAGAAAGTATGTGCAATTTGTCCTAAAGTACGAAAACGTTTTAAAAATTCGATTCGGTTATTTTACTGGAAAAAGGATTAACCAGGTGAATTCTATCAAGGTGACAAACGCCGTTTTGAAATGATAAATCGAATCGTAGGATAAAAGAGCTCTTGCGTTATCTCCGCTTGTTTTTTCCGGTAGTGAAATGGTAATGGAAGATCTTAGAAGTACAATATATCTAAAATACGATGTGAGGAGATGGAATATGGGTGATATTTACGCAATTAGTTCGATTTTTTCTTTTTGAAATCAGCACCAAAGCGGGATCGGTGTTTTGAGTGATACCTCAGACATTCTTATGATGGTATTCGAAGGAAGATGGAATATGTGAATAAGGTAATAGTTTTATACTACTATTAAAGATGATACGAGACCGTTTACCCCTATTACAGCATCACTAGTTTCATATGTGGGGAAAAAATATCTTGAGATGCGAAGTGACGGAAGCATCAACGAAGTGACGGGGTGTCTGGCTTGCTGCCCCCGAAAGTTCAGCCTTCTTGCCCGTCGCCGCGCCGCGGCGGCCGCCGCCCGGCTCGCCCGTGCCGGCTTGACCGCGCCGCCGGCCAACAATGTCCCGGCGGCGTGGAAGGGGAAGGGGGAGTGGGGTGAGGTGTTTTTCGAAATTTCACTTACCGTCGCTCCTATTTATCCGATTTGCATGTTTGACACGGCGTTGGATTCTGGAAGCGTGTCGCCATCGCGCTATAAGCCCACATTTTTGAAATTGTTCCCGGAAGTACGAGAAAAATTTTAAAAATCGAGTTTCTGCTAGTTTTTTTGGAAAAAGGGCTTCGTAGCGTAAATTCTATTATAAACAGGAGTCAAATGCCGTTTACAGATCGAAAATCGGACCATTTGTTCAGACGTTATCGGTAAAGTAAATTCCTGCTGATGGTGCTGCGATCTATTGAATTTTCCTACAAGTTTTTTTCGGTACATTTAGCCTTAAGCGGGCGCCAGCTGTCTGCGGTCACGCGACTTCTCTCCCCTCCTCGAGAAGAAAATTGGAACTCATCTCGCGTTGTCGTAGTGGCTCCCACGTGGTGATTGTTATACAGTTAATATTAACTATTAACGATCACTCCACTTTACAAGAAAAGCACTGAAGAAACTGGCTTAAGTCTAAAAATTAAAGTGGTACAGAAATGAAATATTCGTAGGTCCTAAATAACAATAAACTTAAAATTATTCTGCTGTATTCATGACCATCTGTAGTGGAATCCATTGCGTGGTTCATGGGTATTGGTCCAATAAATGAAATTTATGTCAATTAGCGAGGCTCACTGATGGGTATTGGTCCAGTAAATGAAGTTTGTTAGCCAGGCTAACTGACATAAATTTGATTTATTGGACCAATACCAATGAACCACGCAATGGATTAAATGTTATTTTTATTAAAAAAATTAACATCTCTCACATCGTTAATATGCACAAGTTAAAGTGCTTCAAATGACTCTTAATGAAGTTTTTCGAAAACTCGAAAATTTTTCTGTGAAAAGAGCTTCAAATTTCTATTTTACAGTAGTGCTTAAACGCTATTTTCTTAAAGATGGCTCCAATTTTTCAACGAAAATTGCCATTTAGGACGAGGTTTTATCTTCTTTAATATTCTTAAAGTAATATTTCCGTTCTACCATTAGGAAACCGAAAAATTAAGAAAATGTCAAAAAAATCTACTTTGGGCGGCAAGAGTAT
The DNA here is from genome assembly GCA_031308135.1 of Acheta domesticus. Classification (NCBI taxonomy): domain Eukaryota; kingdom Metazoa; phylum Arthropoda; class Insecta; order Orthoptera; family Gryllidae; genus Acheta; species Acheta domesticus. Next base: position 16,269 of record JAHLJT010001612.1, read on the forward strand.
GTGGGAAATCAGAATAGCTAGCCGAAACCCAAGGAAATAGAAAACTAATATGGGAAAATCTATGCATGGTGGAAATATTTCCACCATGGTCTATAGGTGGTTTATGGCCATTCTGAAGCACTACTATACTTGAGTTTTATTTCTTGGCACGTGAAGGCTTTCTTCACGATGAAATGTCTCTCGTCATTTCGCGTTTCTCGTTCGTGCCGCTAGATGTCGCACGATCGCGACCGTATCGAGCAGTGCTGGCGATTATGCGACGGCATAATCTGGCGGCACGACTGAGAAAGACGCGAAATGTTGAGATCACTTCGTGGGTGAGATATTCCACCGTGAAGATAAGCCCTCGCGCGCCAAGAAATAAAAACCAATGTATATGGAATCTCTTTGAAACATACACGTCAACTCAACATGTGTGAGGATCTGTGGAAGGGAATTGAGTTGGGAAGGGGAGGTGTGGTGACGTGACGTGACGGGTGAGACCCGGCTTCGCACGCGTGTCTATGAGATTGCGACGTGTTGTTTGTAACTTGTGCTGCTAATATTACTTTTCTCGTGAAGTTAATAAGAAAATTGTATTTATTGATACATATTTTAAATTTGAAAACAGACTTGAGGAAACATGGGTATATTAAATGTTTACTGAACACTTCATGTTAGGATACTGAAAGAAAATGCAACACACTAGTTATATTTTTGTTTCAGCAACATCTAGTGGTACATCGTTTGCTTTGGCATCCCTTTTGACGGTCCTCATATTTTCTGGAATGCAGATGTACAGGCAGTGGCTGGCATCTTCTCAGCTACACACAATTTTTGGTGTTATTTAGGATCTGTGTTGTTCCTTCTAATTTTGACTGTATCCTTTCAAATTCCCATACGTTCTGAAATTGTTTTAGGAGATATTTTACACAAAAACTGTATACAG
>JAHLJT010001613.1:0-11407 GCA_031308135.1 Acheta domesticus
CACTACCAGAGTGCTCGAGACGTAAATATCTCTTTCAATTTGCGTTTACGCGTTAATTTAAATATTATCTATTGAACAGATGCATTCCTTGTATCATTCATCCCGTATAAAACTTAATTGAATCAAATTCATTTCTAGAACTTTTCACATGTACTTGCCTGCCGCCATTTATGCCGACCGGATTCTTAGCCACTCAACAGATCGTACTAATAAAACAAACTTCGGAATTTCTTACGCGTGTGTTTCAATAATGCCGCAAGGTTTTTGTTTCGAAATGGCTAATGCTGCAGCCAGCTGCAGAACGCAAATGTATTTGAAGCCATAAGAAAGTTCCTGTCTTCACGTGTTGGTAGCGACATTAATTCGTTTTTTCCGCAACATTCCAAATTGGTTGACAACAAGGAGACATTCCAATTCTTTAATACTATGATGCCAAAGAGAGGTGGTGTTTCATTTACGGGCCCAACAAAAATGTGTTTTCATAAATTTTACTTTTATGGTTTCTTAGCAATACACTTCATGCTTTTGTCCTCATATGTGATCGTTTAAGGATTAAAATACGACGGTTTTAGTACCTCACTGTGTAAATTTACTACTACTGTTTAAGCCAAATTTCTACTACATTCACACCTGCTATATTTATAGATTTTAGTGATACACCGATTGTTGGTCTGCAGCCAAACAAGTGAGATTAACAACTATCATCAGAAAAGTAGCATGAATAATAAAACACACTCATAACTAATGGTGGAAACTGGAAAACGTCAATTTTCTTTAAATGCCTTCTTTAGGTCACTGGAATATTTTGTTTATTTTTTTATTCACTCACTCCACGGTCTTTTGATGGTAAGGGACTTTAATTTCGCGTCTTGCAAGTTTTGCAAACATCATAGGTTTCATCATTCACCAGCATCTCTTCCCTATTTAATACCTTTGCCTTTTCATGTGCCTCCGTCTCTAACTGCGCTTCAAGTGACATCCTTTTCTTCTCCTTGGACATAATTTTCAACATTGCTATTCCCAAAATCTGCTTCCCAAATTATGAATTTTTATAGGACTTTATTGCCTGCCACCGCATATTATTCACTTATGCATTTTTTCCAAGAATCAATGCATTTCCAGCCACCTCACAAGATGGAGTTTAGCAAGCACATCGCTTTTGTTTCGAAGCACGTGCGTAGTTCCTTTTTTCATCAATACGCCTAATTGTTACTGTAAAGTCCCCCATAGGATATCACTGATCTATTTTCATGTGTTCATCATATTCTAAAGTAATTTTTAACCCTTCAGTTTTACATCTCAACGTCCGAGAGCACAGGGATGGATGTAGATTCATCTTCATCAACGATCCGACTTCATTCGAGTATACTCCAAAATGTGTGAAGGACTCCCACTAGGAATGCTACACGATCACAGCCGTTATTTAACCGCATGCTCAATCAAAACAGTTTCTTTACGTATTAGATGAGATTTCTCTCCTACACACGACTCTCCTATCATCGCCTTTTATGCTACTTCTTGTCGCGTCCGCAGAAAGTCGGCTCATGCAGACGGCTTCGTCGCAAACACTGCTTCACCATTCACACCACCGCATCTGCCTCCGCCGCTGCCACCGCCGCCGCTGCCGCTGCCGCCGCCGCCCTCGCAGACGCCGCCGAGTTGCGCACGGCGGCGCTCTCCCTCTCGATAAAGGGCGGGGAAACAACAGGCACTGCATAGAAATTAGGCACTTCCCTTAATAGACGCAACGCGCCGGTTCAAAAAGAGCGTGCGGCATCGAGGGCTAAAAGGAGCGGATTTTTCAAATCCGACAGTGATGCATCCCCTAATTTGTATCGCAACCGACATTGTTCCTCCGCCTCGGCCGGGTTAACGTGGCTCACCACTCATTGCCGGCGCCGGCCCCCTCCCGGCTGGCGCGCCGCGGCGCTGGGAGTTTCCACTTCATTTTCTCCGGCGGGCGTGTAAAGCCGGGAGACGGCGCCGCCCCCGCACCACCCCCGCGCCGCCTAGCGCCGCCTCGCGTCGTCCCCGTCCCACCCTCGCGCCGGCGCGTCAGGGTTCCCCTGGAGCGCGGACTACTTGCTCCGCGAGAGTCGCCTGGAATTGCTTGCAGTTCGGAATGTCACGCGGCCTCAGAACGACAAGGATCTGGAATTTTTGGCGAAAATGATGTTTTGACATGTTCAAACTGTCAGATCTACAACATGAAAACCGTTTTCAACAGATTTGTATCAAACCTTCTATCAACAAAATTTCATAGATATAAAAATCCTTCAACACAAGTTTATTACACAGGTCAAATTTAGCATAAATAAAATAATTCAGCAAACTTCTTTCTCATATACTTTACTTTCTCTCATACTATTTAAGTAGTAATGTCATGCTGCACCAAAAAAACTGCGATTTTTCGGTGGAAAAAAGTTCTTGATAACGAAAGATTGGTTTACGGCTAACGTCTATCTGTCTGTCTGTCTAGCTGTCTATCTATCTATCTATCTATCTATCTATCTATCTATCTGTCTGTCTGTCTGTCTATCTGTCTATCTATCTGTCTGTTTATCTGTCTGTCTATATATCTGTCTATCTGTCTATCTATATATTTGTCTATCTGTCTACAACACTAGCGGTTAAATAGGCTTTTCGCCAAAATTAATATAATCGGTTCAGTTTGACTGATGTCGTGGCCCCTGCATTGCATTTGAAACGGATATTAAGGTTTCGGGAGATACTCTACATGCAGTCCCAACGATATTTTTGAAAATTTCTCAAAAATTGCTGCAATATCTTTTTTTAATTTGTAGATAAGATATAGTACACATAAAAATGGCACAGATTGAATTTTCGTTGAATCTTCTAAATTTCCGAACATTGCAAGAGTTTAAATTTCTTGGCGGCTTCTTAAAGCTACTATATTAAAGATATAGATATTTTTTCTTAAGGAAATCTATTCTTAAAATTTACATCTTTAAATATTTCTAGCAACAATTTATTCAAAATATGATTCGTGTTCACGTAATTTTGCTTGCAATTTTTAAAACAAAAGTTTCTCAAAAACGAGTCCAATTTTGTCTTTCAATGTTTTGAAAGGTTAAGCCTAAATGCACTGAATAATATGACGTTATTTTGAAGGAACCTTTTACTTTTTGAAAAAGCTTACACGTGTGTTTAAATAGTATTATAATATCATGTAACTTTTACAAACAATGCGAAAAAGTACGAGCCGTTCTACCACCAGAAGTTTTGATTTGTAGACATAATCCTTTAAGATATAGTTGTACAATATGTACCATTTGTTCTGTAGATGCCATTAATGTGAGTCGTCATCCTAAACTACACTAACAAAAGCTCAGGTAACTAATAAGAAGAGGGAAAATTGTTGCTAGAATTATTATAAAAGTATATTTTAAAACAATATTATCAACAAAACAACGGGGACGAACAACCGACCAAAACTTTCTATGGTTCCAAATATTATTTGATTAAATATAGGCAACAATTCAATAAGTATGATTTTTGTGCACGACTAATGTAGTTATCAATTCTTTAGTCATATCGTCTACTCGCCACAAATTCAAAAGGTATCTTTAAAATTGCTATTTAATACATTACTTTTTGCCGAAGTTTTCAAGGGAAAATAAAAGTGGGCTTTGCATATACGTTGATATAACGAACTCTCCAGCAAATATTATTTTTATTTTTGATACTAATATACTAATACCAGGGAATATAAAATAGTTCATTATTGAGATAAAACTATAAGAAAATACTGACACATTATTGGTAAATAAATTGCTAACTTAATTTCGCATTAGGTATTCTCTTTTTAATGAATCATACGTATTGAACGCCATTTAAAAATAATTATGTGTAATACAGAAAAGTAAAACCAATAAAAACTAACAAGAATTATTTCAAAAGGTAAACTACAAAATGTTTGAATAAAAGTAACAAAAAGTGAGTTATACACAAGTGCAATAGTAAATAAGACAAGGACTTCTATTATATTTGCGCTGTTGAGTTGCCCGTGCCCCTGATGGGAGCGTAACTACCTCCCGCCCCCTCCCCTTGCCACGTCTCACGAGCACCGCCTCTCACACGGAGCGTCCAGGGCGTGCGCACGCCGGAGAGCAGGAGGATGGATGGCAGGCGGCACGTCGAGAAAACACCCTTCCAGAATGTATAAAATTCGACTGAAATCCGATCGATAGTTTGGAAGTTACCGCTCTCCTTTGAAACAATTCCTTTTCCCCAGAGGTTGCGAAGATAACGAAACCCCCAGCGTGGAGATGCGAAGTGACCCGTCCTCCCCTCCCGCTGCTCTCCAAAGAAATCGGACACACGCTCCAACGCCCACGCCCCGGGGGCTCGCGCGCACCGCCATCATTTATAAAGCGCACAAAATATTGCAACTACCCTCGGGTCTTCGGTTGGGCGCCTCAGACGGGTAGCCGGCCCGCTCAGTCGACAGATTACCTGAAATGGCGAAGATGGAGGAAGCCGGTGGCCTAGGTTGAATGAGAAGTCAAACATGTGAATTTAGAACAAGTTGAATTTATTCATTAAAAAAAAGAAAACGCTAATGGTCTGGTGATGATAACTCTGGCGAGCATGCCCCCAAAATCGAAATAAAACAAAAAAATGAAATGTCATGCACATAAGAAAACAAAAAATTACAAAGTGATTACAATCAGATGAAACTCTTCTTCGCGCGCGAATTCCCGCTTGACGGCCATGCGCGGCCGGGAACTCCTCTTCGTCGCCCGGTCGAGAGGAAGTCAACACTGATTGTCTGATGTACTGTTCACACCTCTCGATCGCGGGTACGACATAAGACACTCAAACAGAAAATACCTCTGTTAGGCGGCCTGCGCCACCCACTGAAGTTGAACGACCTCAGGTCAGCTGGCTGCGAGGTTCGTGGCGAGCGAGGGGCGCCGCTCGGAAAATGTAGGTCAGATCAGGTACTTGCGAGGGTAGCGGCCAAGGCGGCCGGAACACAAAAGCGCCGTCTGCTCGCTGCGGTGAATGGGTCAGCACAGTTCATTCACTGACACGGTCGGTTCATTCCCGGTCGATCTCACAATACTTTGATACTAATGAGCCCGTGAATTATCGCACAAATTCACTAAGGAAAAGAGAGTCTCGAGTTCGCACGTAAATCGGACGTAATATAATACGAATTGCTGTCAAATGTTCATAATACTGTTCTGCGGCCTGCGTTCGTCACAGAAGTCTTGTACCCAAACTCTACAAGAAACTTAATAATTTTTCTAAGTCCATCGAACCGAACGCCACAACAGAATATAACAGGTTCCCCCCTGCGGCCGCCACTTGCGTCCGATTCTGAACACAGCTCCCCAGCTTCTCTTTTGTGCCTCGTCGCTCCAAGTTTTAGGAAACCTCGTTCCCCCTACCAAAATTATCCCTGTGACTCTGGAATATTCTAGAACAAACCCGAATTCTGGTTGCTATTGGCGAAAGGGTACTGCGCATTAGATATTTTCTGCCCAATCAGAGGATGTTTTCGAGGCCGAGAAAAGAGTGAGAGAGGGGCTGGTTATCGCTCCCTCTCGCTTTAATTTTGCGTCGAAAAGGGGCAGTTATTAACGACCGGGGGGGTGTGAGGGGCTAGGAATCTCTAGGGAGGTTGACGGAAGAGTTCCAGGCGTCGTGGAAAAATACTGAAGGGGTCGTGTGCAGAGCGGCTACCCAGAGTTGGGGCACACGTGTCCGCGACGAATTATGGAGCGAAGGGTGCCGACACCGTGGCGCCTCGCCTGGCCCTCGGGTCGCCCCCGTGGCGCCTCGCATCTCTCGCGTCGCCGCCTGCGTGGAGTTATTTTGCGGCAGAATAAACTTGAATCTATTCGGTATCACTACATTGGCCTCCCTTCCCGCAGTAGAGATATGCATCGTGTTTTAAAATTCGTAAGGCGTGGTGAGAAGTTTTGAAACCTGAGATGCTTATCTCGTCAAAAAAAAAATTTAAAAAAGTGGTACCGAATTCTAACGACTAATTTCTGTGATAACACTTACATAAAAGGTCTTATTCAAATAATTACCCTTAAATTAAACTCATTAACCCTAATAATGGTGGAGTAATAAAATAAACTAATAAACTACAAGAAAATCTGAATTCCCTAATCTACGGTTACAAATATTATTTCTTAAACAGTGAAGGCACGGCTATCACGAACTACTCGGTAAGCTGTACGGTTCTGGCGAGTTTATTTTAGAGATTAATAAAGTTTGGAATTAAGTTTTCATTCTCTCATTTGATTGGTAGAAAGGCATTCTAATAGTCGCCTTAAATGACAAAGATGTTCCTGAAAATTTCGAGATGAAATCACAAGGTCGTCAATATAAGGCGTAACGAAGCGTTTGAGTTCGTCACCTAATTTTTCATCTAAGCATCGAATGAAGGCTGCGCCACTGTTCTTTAGGCCGAAAGGCATCCGCTTCCAGACATAAGTGAGGCCGTTGTAAAGGAATCCTGTAAATTTTCTGTCGTCTGGGTGAATAGCAATTTGCCAGTACGAACTAGAAAAATCCAAAGCTGAGAAGATTTTTGTTTGGTTAAACTTCCAAAGAATATCATCAATATTCTGCGGCGCCTCATTTTCTGGAACGGTCACTTCATTAATTCTGCGAGCGTCTAAACAAATTCTGACCCCTCCGTCTTTCTTTTTTACAACGACAATCGGATTTAGATAGGCGGTCACTGATCTCTCGATGATGCCCTCGTCAATCATTTTTCTGACGGTCTCATCAACTTCCCCCCTTAAAGCTTGTGGAATAGGATAGTTTTTCATCTTAAACGGCGAGTCATCGGTAACCCTAATTCGAAAACAAAAGTCTTTAATTGGATGAACGGGGCGACCGAAGACATGTAAATAATCAAGTAGCACTGTCTGCAACTGGGAGCGTTCATCATAGTTCAAAAAATCACATTTTTGCACATTTTGGCAAATAATCCCCTTCGTCGTTTCCCCCCCTTCCCAAGTTGCACTAGAAATGCTAAGATCAATCCTATCTTCCCCGTCATCTTGAATAATAATTTCTTTACCGGCACCGAAACTCATAACATTTCTGGAAAAATCTATTATTCCACCGTTTTCTCTTAAAAAATCAACCCCCAAAATAACATCATGATTAAGATCTTCAATTACTAGACAGGGCACATCAAACAACATATCTCCTATATTAATTGAAATCAGGACCTGCATTGAAATTGGCTTGCTTCGTTTTCTCCCAACCCCTATGACATAGCATCTGACGGTAGGTAATGTCGGTACTGGAATCCGCTCGCTTATAAGTCGCGCATAAAATTTCTTTGACACAGCACTAATTTCACTACCAGTATCAATAAGAGCTTGGACACATAAATTTCCCATAAAGGATTCAATAATAGGGCATTTTCTGGCACGTTCTTTGATAGTCACATCCTCGTCTTCGTTAAAATCAAAAAAGGCATAATTCACTGATATGATCGCATGAAATGGTATCTCTAAAGAAACTCGTCCGTCACCCAGATACCGAGACAGCTGGGACGTTTCTAATTTGTTGAAGCCGGCCGGGATGAATTTTGCCGTCCATCTCTCTCATCGCGATGTCCACGGTTCTCACGGGATTCGGGCGGCGCTCGCCGATCATCTGCCTCGTTCCCTCCGGCCCTATTATCTCTATGCCACTGCGGCCTGCCTTGGTAGTTTCCGTCGGGCCTGCGATTTCTGTCGCGGTTCTCATTGTGATAGTTGTCCCGCGTTCTATCAAATTGTGCCAACAGTTCTTGGAAACGTTCTAAATCTCTACACTCCACGCTGTTGACAATATTCTGTACATACGTTGGGAAATGAGCTGTCAGTAACCAGATGATTTTTCGGTCGTTTGCCTGCGGGTCACACAGCTTGATGGCGGAGATTTTCTCCATGGCGTAGTCTAAATAGGACTGCCCGTGGCGGTTTTCCCATCGCGATTCTAAAATCTTCCGCTCGAACTCATATCTCCGTTGTTCGCCCCAGTATCGATTCAGAAACTTCTCCCGAAACTCTTCATAATTTTGAGGGAAAGGGTTTAAAGCGGAAATCCAATAAGATGCATTGCCTTTCAACAATTCTTGCATAAATTTAGCCTTCAAGTGTGAAGGTACCGCCTTCGTGAGATTCATGTAATTTTCCGCCCGGTCAAGGAAAACTTTGGGATTTTCATCGGGTTTTCCGGAAAAATACAGGTTTTGCGGTGGAGCCCACGAGAAGCGAAGGCCTGAGCCACCAGAATTCGGATTTGGGTAATTCTCGCGTTCCTTTTCAATTTCCTCCTTTACCAATTCTAGGACAGTACGATCAATTTCCCTTTTTAATTTGGCTTCTCTCTCCCTGATGTTTTCCTCACTAATATTGCCTACTTGCGCGAACTTTTCGTGGATATGCGACACTTCTGAATGGAGTTTCTGTCCGATTTTATTAAATTTTTCGCCCATTTCCTGCTTAACTTCAATGATCTTTTCAGTAACCGACTCACAGCACGCTTCTACTTTGTCGTCGCATGCCTGTAATTTGGTCTGAATTTCGATTTTAAAAATTTTGAAATTTTCGGTAGTTTCCGCTTGTGCCCTTCCCAACTCCTGACTGAGTTTTTCTACGTTCCCCTCTATTTCCCCGCATCTGCCTTCGACCTGATTCTTTAAAATCCCTATTTCATGGTTAAGTTTTTGCTCGAGACTTTCTAATTTATTTGCTTGGGCTTCCAAATGACTTTCGATTCGGTTAAATCTGTCCTCACACTTGCTCTCATGTGCTGTGAACCGTTCATCTAACATTTCCTGTAATTTGGCAGCGTTATTTGAGATTTTCTCCTCTAATTTCGCTTAATTTTGCGACATTGCTATCTGACTGGTCTTTAATTTCTTTCAATTTAGCGGCGTTGTCTGAAAATTTCTCCTCAAATTTGGCAACAGTGTTATCTGAAATTTCTCTCATAACGCGCAAGATCTCACTTAAGGTGGGACCTTGCGTCGACGGCTCCTCAAAACTGTCTTCACCCGTCACGTCAATACCTGATTCGTCCTGCATTTTTACAATGTTACGCGGTTTCACTTGTTTTAGTACGCGCACACGGTATTCACACAACACAACACAACACAAGACAATGACACTTACAAGGAAAACACAGTACAAAATGACATCCTCAACAGACCATAAGTTATTAACTTCTCTACACCGTGCTTCCATCCATCATCTTAATAATTTAAACAATTTAATAATTTAGGCAGAGAAATCTCAGGGCGCTTATCTGGGATATTAAAAAATGAAAATTACGATTATTTCGCGTTAATCGAGCCCCACGGTGGGAAAGCCAATTGCAACTACCCTCGGTCTTCGGTTGGGCGCCTCAGACGGGTAGCCGGCCCGCTCAGTCGACAGATTACCTGAAACGGCGAAGATGGAGGAAGCCGGTGGCCTAGGTTGAATGAGAAGTCAAACATGTGAATTTAGAACAAGTTGAATTTATTCATTAAAAAAAAGAAAACGCTAATGGTCTGGTGATGATAACTCTGGCGAGCATGCCCCCAAAATCGAAATAAAACAAAAAAATGAAATGTCATGCACATAAGAGAACAAAAAATTACAAAGTGATTACAATCAGATGAAACTCTTCTTCGCGCGCGAATTCCCGCTTGACGGCCATGCGCGGCCGGGAACTCCTCTTCGTCGCCCGGTCGAGAGGAAGTCAACACTGATTGTCTGATGTACTGTTCACACCTCTCGATCGCGGGTACGACATAAGACACTCAAACAGAAAATACCTCTGTTAGGCGGCCTGCGCCACCCACTGAAGTTGAACGACCTCAGGTCAGCTGGCTGCGAGGTTCGTGGCGAGCGAGGGGCGCCGCTCGGAAAATGTAGGTCAGATCAGGTACTTGCGAGGGTAGCGGCCAAGGCGGCCGGAACACAAAAGCGCCGTCTGCTCGCTGCGGTGAATGGGTCAGCACAGTTCATTCACTGACACGGTCGGTTCATTCCCGGTCGATCTCACAATACTTTGATACTAATGAGCCCGTGAATTATCGCACAAATTCACTAAGGAAAAGAGAGTCTCGAGTTCGCACGTAAATCGGACGTAATATAATACGAATTGCTGTCAAATGTTCATAATACTGTTCTGCGGCCTGCGTTCGTCACAGAAGTCTTGTACCCAAACTCTACAAGAAACTTAATAATTTTTCTAAGTCCATCGAACCGAACGCCACAACAGAATATAACAGGTTCCCCCCTGCGGCCGCCACTTGCGTCCGATTCTGAACACGGCTCCCCAGCTTCTCTTTTGTGCCTCGTCGCTCCAAGTTTTAGGAAACCTCGTTCCCCCTACCAAAATTATCCCTGTGACTCTGGAATATTCTAGAACAAACCCGAATTCTGGTTGCTATTGGCGAAAGGGTACTGCGCATTAGATATTTTCTGCCCAATCAGAGGATGTTTTCGAGGCCGAGAAAAGAGTGAGAGAGGGGCTGGTTATCGCTCCCTCTCGCTTTAATTTTGCGTCGAAAAGGGGCAGTTATTAACGACCGGGGGGGTGTGAGGGGCTAGGAATCTCTAGGGAGGTTGACGGAAGAGTTCCAGGCGTCGTGGAAAAATACTGAAGGGGTCGTGTGCAGAGCGGCTACCCAGAGTTGGGGCACACGTGTCCGCGACGAATTAGGGAGCGAAGGGTGCCGACACCGTGGCGCCTCGCCTGGCCCTCGGGTCGCCTCCGTGGCGCCTCGCATCTCTCGCGTCGCCGCCTGCGTGGAGTTATTTTGCGGCAGAATAAACTTGAATCTATTCGGTATCACTACATTGGCCTCCCTTCCCGCAGTAGAGATATGCATCGTGTTTTAAAATTCGTAAGGCGTGGTGAGAAGTTTTGAAACCTGAGATGCTTATCTCGTCAAAAAAAATTTAAAAAGTGGTACCGAATTCTAACGACTAATTTCTGTGATAACAATAATAAAAGGTCTTATTCAAATAATTACCCTTAAATTAAACTCATTAACCCTAATAATGGTGGAGTAATAAAATAAACTAATAAACTACAAGAAAATCTGAATTCCCTAATCTACGGTTACAAATATTATTTCTTAAACAGTGAAGGCACGGCTATCACGAACTACTCGGTAAGCTGTACGGTTCTGGCGAGTTTATTTTAGAGATTAATAAAGTTTGGAATTAAGTTTTCATTCTTAAAGGGTCGCAGATAAAAAATTGAATTTGGCTGCTGGGAGTGTCCGATTGTCAATCTTCAAGTATCACACGTTCTGGTCGAATGTGCTCTACTAATAATTGGTACCGTAAACATGGAAAAAACTTCATGGAAAAGACCTGCAGCCTGATCACTCACACTCCCGCGGGTTCGAACCAACACCTTC
>JAHLJT010001615.1:0-24661 GCA_031308135.1 Acheta domesticus
AAAAAGGGGTCCGCTGCTCTCTCTCTCACAACCTCATTCCCCCACAAATAGAATGATTTAATATATAATGATTTAATATCTATCGTGAATACAATCTTAATTGTCAATTGGCAGTAGACACAGCTTTTTGACGCTCCGTGTCCACAGTGAAAAACTTCAGGGGTTTTTACTGTGACTACTAGAATTTCACCGTCTTGTCCGGGATGTAGTTTGATAACTCGTCCTCGTGACCACCTCAAAGGCGGTACTCCTTCTTCAATAAGAAGGAACCAAATTGCCTAACTCGACGCGTTGATCTGTCGTTATTCCATTTCGTTTCTTCGCTACAGCTCTGCAGATACTCTCGCTGCCATCGCTGCCACAGGATCTGACGAACCTTTTCAGGTGCTGCCACCTTGACAAATGTTGTCGGGTTCTTGGCAAGATATATAAGATATAGATCGCTCATTGGCCCGCCATATTGAAGCAAGATTGCGCGTGGCAGCCATGACAGTTGTTGGCAAAAGCTTTCATGAAAAGGTTATGCTATTTTATGCATCAATAAGCAGAATAAAACTGCACATTTCTGCTTTCTAAACACATCGAAAACTTTTGATATATAAGAAACTAAATGGTAAATAATAATTCTTTGTTTGATGATTGTCATTCTGACTGAAAGAGAACACATACATTAAAGGAAAATATTATTAGGAACTACTAGGAAGGAGAGTAAATACATTTCATACAGTGTAAAAAACAAGCTTTTATTTGCAAGTAATTTTTTACTGACCTCTAAAAGTAATTAATTTTTTCAGAGTTTGGCGTACATGTTTGCCTCTTATATTTAGGGACTGCTTTTTGGCAATGAAGTTCATCCGAACATTAAAATATATATCTACAATAGTTTTTATCAGTAAGGAGTAGTGACTTTCCTCCAAAATCAACCGCAGTAAAAGGATGTTCATGACATTCATGTCCATCACTCTATGCAGTACATTAATTTTAGAGCTTGCAGTACTTTTGTGGATGGTAACTTATTAACAGAGCAGTACTCTTGTATTGAGTTTTTCTGAAATGCGTGAGTGCAAACTTCTTTGCAGACTCTGCATAGTTCTGGCCACTTTGTTCTATCAATTCCTTTAAAACACCAGCAAATACATTTCTGAACATGGGCACTGCAGAAGGGCAAATACGCTGTTCTAAATCTGCGATGGTCTCTTGCAGTCTGGAAATATTGCTGTTTTCTCCTTCTTACTTTCTGTTGCATTATCTTCAGTTCCTTTTTAATTCACTGTTCCTTTCTTCCAGAACCTTAAGTTTTTGGAAGGACTACACTGCTCATTGGTTTCATTACACAATTTTCATTATTTAGAGGCACTTCACTACACTCCTCTTCTTGGGAACACTGCTCAGGTACAACTCGCTTCAGAATTGGGCGAGGTTTTACCTCACGTTCCTTCAGATGGTGTGGGAAATCAAATCTTGAAGAATGCTACCTTCCTTCAAGTACCTTCTATCATTGCACAACCTGTAATTATACGAAAAGTGTTAATAAATATAAAAGTATTGATAAAATATGTATAACACAATGTTCTAAGGTGTATCAAACCAACGCCCTCTTTCTAGAGGGCGTTGATCAACCAATGGTATCAAAATAAGAATTTTACCTAAAGCACGAAGGTTCAAAATGTTCTGAACATAACCTCTCACTCGGAGTTGGTGTCCAATTCTTCCTCTTCATTGACACAATCCACTTCTTCAGAAGATCGTGTTTTTCAGAGGAAAGCTAAAAAAATCAAGGTTAAAAATACAATGATGTCACTTTTGTAGCATACTCTAACAAAAACTCAAATAGTATTTCAGAGTCGAAGTTTCAAATCGTATCTTTAGTACTTACCTATGAAAAGTAATTCCAGATCCTTTTTTGAATCTGTTAGTGCAGTTGTACGCAGCACATGAAACAGGCATGCTTATGAATGCTCTCGCGCAAACTGCACAACAGAAAATCTCGAAATATTGGCAAAAAAAGTACCTATACCACAACGATAGCACATGCGCTAGAGTATGTTTTGCCAACAACTGTCATGGCGACCGCCGGGGCAGTTGGCTTCACTTTGCTCTATCCATAGAGTATATACGTGAGCCATCTATATCATATATATCATTGGTTCTTGGATATGACTTGACTGCATGGGTTGAACTAGTGAGTCTCCAATTAGGAAATGGGCGGGAGTGAGGACACTCAAATCATTAGGATCGCTAGTGAGTGGGGTCAGGGGTCGCGAATTCAGGATTGCCTCAATGTCGCAAAGCAAAGTAGATAGTTCTTCGAAGGTGAATATGCGTCCCTGAGACACTATGTACAAATGTCGCTTCATTATTTTTACCGCCGCCTCCCACAATCCACCAAAATGTGGCGATCGAGGAGGAATGAATTGCCAGGATATATGTTGTTCTGCTAAGAGTGAAGCGATGTCTGATGACTCCCTTGTGAGGAATGAATTCAGCTCCTTTAACGCATTCGCAGCGCCAACGAAATTTCTTCCATTGTCAGAAAACATCTGCGAGCAGATTCCTCTACGTGCGGTAAATCGCTGTAAGGCTGCCAAAAAGGATTCAGTGGTTAGGTCCGAGACAAGCTCTAGGTGCACAGCCTTTGTGCTGAAGCAAGTGAAAACTGCTACGTAACATTTGAAAATCTGAAGCCTGCCTCTCCGCTTACTCTCTCGAAGTTGAAACGGGCCGGCGTAATCCACCCCTGTTATAGTAAAAGGTCTGGTGACCTTCGTGACCCTTTCTTTTGGTAAATCACCCATACGAACTTCCGGAATGGAAGGGTTGAAACAAAAACAGTTCAAACATCTTCGAACAATTTTCTGAGCTTCTCTTCGACCAGCAATCGGCCAATACCTCTGACGAATGGCATGCAAAAGTTGCTCCGGTGGACAATGGTGCAGTCTAACGTGCTCTCTTCTCATAATTGATATTGTGATATGATGGTTGGCTGGCAAAATGATAGGATATTTCTGCTCTTCCGTGAGTGATGAATATTTCAATCTTCCGACGACTCGTATCAATCTGTCTTCATCGACGAAGGCATCGAGTGATTTTAGTGGACTGCCCTTAGGTTGCTTTTCTTTCTTTATCAATTTCTTTCGAAATGAGGATAATGCTTCCATCTGAGTCCATCGGATGATGCTAGTTTCTGCTTGACGCAGTTCCTCGGGCTTTAAGTAGCCAGTCATTGTTTCTTTCGGTGCCATCTTTCCAGTCTTCACATGTATTCTGGATTGGATATTTCCAAAATACCTATGCCAGTAAGCAATCAACCGACGTAATTTTGAGAAGGAGGAATATTTATGCAAAATTCGGGAAGTATTCGTTATGGTTAGGGTCGTCTTTAAATTCTTCAGCTCTGGCAAATCAGTTTCTGGTTCCATTGAAGAACTTGGACGTGGTGTTGCTGTAGCTAGCCACCCAGGTCCGGACCACCAAAGCTCCTTGTGTCCAATCTCTTCTGGCGAAATTCCACGAGATATAAGGTCTGCTGGGTTGTCTTTCGAAGGGACGTGGTCCCATGTGGCATGCTCAGTTGCATCCTGAATTTTGGTAACTCTATTCGCAACGTATGACTTCAGTAGTCGGGGTTCAGTCTTGATCCAACCCAACACTATTGTGCTATCACTCCAAAGGAAGGTACCTTTTATTCGATGTGAGATAGCGTCCATTACCTCTCTCAGAAGTTTTGCGAGAAGAAGTGCTCCTTCTAATTCTAATCCAGGTAAAGATATAGTTCTGTTGGGAGCGACTGCCGATTTTGAACTAATCAATCTGGAGGTAACAACTCCATCATGAATTTTTGCTAACTGCGTAAATGCAAGCTCCAAATGCTTTCTCAGAAGCATCGCAGAATCCGTGGACATCGAACCTGAATTCTTGGTTATGTGGATTCACATTTCGAGTAATTGTCAGCTTGTTTAACAGTGCCAATGAAGCGTAATACTCGTCCCAAATGTCGAGCTGCTCCTGGTTGAGTGGTTCGTCCCAGTCGAATCCATCTACCCATAATCGGTGCATTATAATCTTCCCTGTGATGAGAACTGGACTTATAATACCAAGCGGGTCGAACACTTGAGAAATCTTGGATAAAACATCTCGTTTTGTGATTGCTGGTTTCTGTGATAAGGTGACTTGAACTTGCAAAGTGTCTCGCTGAGAATCCCAAGCAAGTCCAATGTCTTACAGGCTTCTGCTTTGTCCACTATCATCAAGTCGTGGGTGTTTTGTTGAATTTTTAAGTTTTGTAGAATCCGTTTGTCATTGGACCTCCATTTCCGTAGTACCATGTTTCCTCTCGCGAGTAACTGTAACAGCTCTTCTTGCATCTGCATCACATGTCTACGGTCTTGCCACCCGTGATACAATCATCCATGTAAAAGTCCTGACGTATCGCCTTTGCTGCTAAAGGATACTGCTGATCGTATACAGTTGCAAGTTCTCGCAGACATCTCATCGCATGAAACGGAGCAGAAACCGTGCCATAAGTAACCGTATTTAATTGATATATTTTTATGGGCATATGAGCGTCTCTTCTCCACAAAATCTGTTGCAGTGATCTGTCTTCAGGATGTACTGTAATCTGCCTGAACATCTCGATATCTGCTGTGATGACATATTGGTGAGTACGAAATCGAATCATGATATTGACTAACTTCGCTTGCAAATTTGGACCAGTCATTAATTTATTGTTCAATGATTTTCCGTTTGTGGTTGCCGCAGACGCATCAAACACTACTCTCAGCTTCGTGCTGCTGCTGTCCGGACGTAAAACTGCGTGATGAGGTATGAAATAAGCCTCTCCTGTTTCCAGTGTGTGTCTTCGATAAGCGACATGTGACCGAGCTGCTCATATGTATCCATAAACTCGCAATATGCTTGTTTCAGAGTTGGCTGTCTGATAAATCTTCGCTCGAGTCCTTCAAGTCTCCTCTTGGCTTGTTCTTTGGATTCACCCAGAACAACCTCAGGTCGTGTTGGCAACCTGACAATGAATCTACCTGTTGAATCTCTGGTTGTGGTATCCGCAAACAGTTTCTCACAAAGTGTTCTTCTTTTGTCTGATATTTTATTTCTGGTATAGCCTCTTGTTTCCAGAACCTTTCTAGTTGCTGTGACAATGATAATTGGTGACTGTTAGACACGTGGCTTTTCCATTTCCTTTACTCTGTACTTCACCTCCAAGAATCCACCCCAATTGCGTGTCTTGTAGAGCTGGCTGACCATCGATGTGATTCTTAGGTTCGCCAACAACGATTTTCCAGTAAATCCCTGCTCCAAGCAGTAAGTCAATATCTCCTGGCTCATTGAAAGATGGGTCTGCAAGATTGATATGACTTGGCACAAGTACTTCGCCCACGTTGACCTTTGATTGAGGTAATTGCTCCGTTATCGATGGTACCACAAGACATTCCAATTCTATCTCGAACTGGTTCTGCATTGAGGAAATGCGTATTTGGTCGACTCCTTTCGCTTCCCCTTGGACACAATTAACTCCGCTGAACTGTAGCTTCTGATTTGTGTGTTTTAATTTAAGCCTTTTGCTTAAATTTGTGGTTATTAAATTTAACTGTGCTCCTGGGTCCAATAACGCTCGACATTTGACTTTCTTCCCTTGATTGTCTTCTACGTAGACGAGTGCGGTCGAAAGTAAAATTTGAGATTTTGTCTTTCTGGCCAAAGCTACATTTAGTCGTTGGGATGCTGGAGTGCTCCCAGAGTTTTGTACTTTGAGAGTTGTCTCCGAAACTGCTGGTTTCTCCGCGTTGCTCAAAGTATAACCATCTTTGTGAAGTAAAGTGTTGTGTGGCATGTCGCACTTCCTACATTTTGATGATCGACAATCCTTTGAAAAATGCCCATACTTCAAACAGTTTACACAACATTTCTTTTCCATAAGTAGTTTTCTTCTGTTATCTGGCGATAGTTTCGCAGTTGAAAGGAAGATGATTTCCATTTCCACACAAAATGCAGTTGGACGATGTATTCATCATGACTAGCCTTTTATTTTGCGCTCTATCCTTTTGATAGGATATCTTCAAATTTGTAGATTTGGGTCTGTTTTGTTGTAGTAACATCAATGACTGACATCGCTCTGCCAGAAACTTTGTGAAATCAGTTAACGTTGGCATATTTTTTGGTGTACGATTCTTGTTTCTCTCTTGCCAATCGCGTTGCTCCGCATAGTCGAGCTTCTTCTTAGCTAAATGTATTATTAATGAGTCCCAGTAATCTACGGGCTGATTCAGAGATTTCAAGGCTGATATGTTTGTCTGAATGTGCCAGTTCAATTTTCTCATCGAATCGGCCTTGTTGTCTTTGCTAATGTCGGGAAACTTCAAGAGTTCTTCCATGTGTGTCTCAATTATCATTATCTGGTTGTCATATGTGGCTTTTAGAAGATTCCACGCATTTATGTAATTTCATTGCTGATTGTGAATCCTTCGATTACACTTAGTGCTTCTCCTTTCAATACTCCGACGAGGTACTGATGTTTTTGTACGTTGGGTATACTTTCATCGTTGTGAATTGTGGTTTCAAAACTGTTTTTGAAGAACAACCATTTTCCATAATCACCGCTGAATTCTGGAAGTTTTATTTCTGGTAGCTTCGGAGCATTCCTATTGGCTGAATTAACTTGAGGATTATTTTGATTTGGAAGATCGGCTTGATTGTCAGTAGCAGGTTTTGGCTCCGTTGCCAAATCGATGATGGTGTAAAGCTTCGTAGTTACTTCGAAGTACTGCCTTTCAAATAAAGCACGTTCACCCTCGCATTCCAATTCAAATGCCGGTATTGCACTTTCATTTTCGGGTGTATATTCCTCGATCTCCTGCTGAATATCTTCGAAATTCTTCCATGATTCTCCAATCTTCTCTAACTTCACTTTTGCTTCGGTCGCTGTAGTGGCTTCGGTGATAGAATTGGCTGTTCTGGTCAAGAAACTCTTTACTCGTGCACGACTTTGCTTCAATTTAGCTAATTGCGACATCCTGAATTGCGAATAGGTTTGGAACGTATGAGTTAATAGTTTTCGGTATTGATGAAAACAATATTAAAAATGAATCAATGTTTTTGACTTGAACAATGTGTGAATGTGAAAGTTCACTTGAATGTTTTTAACTTTACTTAGGTTAGGATGAAATTAGGAATTCGAAAGAATGATTTTCTGGCGAGTCACTAATCTGAACTTCTGTCAATGTTCTCTGCCACGTCGCTGTCCGATGTCTGCGTTTTTGATCGCGACTTGATGTTTTGACCTTTATGAAATGTTCAATACTCTCAGGCGTCGAGAGCCCCACGTTGGGCGCCAAAATTGTTATTGATGTCTTGAAATGAAATTCAAAACTGCCTCTTGCTAATATGTTGATCTTTTTTATTGTTCGATGTTTTTTACATTGAAATGTACTTGACGACAGACTCAATCAGAACTCGGAACAAAAGATACTCGCCAAAGATGGCGCTGTTGGATAAGTTTCCAGTATTACAAACATAAAGAACAAAAATGCTCTATGATTACTAACAGTATATTATTTCTTTGTTCGTTTCTTACATTCGACCTTTTGTTATTCCTTTTAATAAAATTATATTTGAAATATTTGAAATAAAAATGACTAGCTCTCAGAATATACACAATGCAGGGAATGCAACAATGGAATTCCGTTTCGCACTCGCGAATTTCTGTGAATTACGTGTCATGTTGTGACTTGATGGAGCCGTATGGAAGAGGAGTTATAATTGTCAATTTATGTTGATATTTGCATGAAAATATTTATTTTCGCACCAAATGTTGGTACCATTTGTAGTGAGTAGAGTATTTGTTCCATGGTTCTAGAATGCTCTTCTCTAATCATGGCCCCATGAAATGCATTTTCTATATTTTCCAGGGTATCAGGCTTCTTTTTCCAATACAGATTAACAAAACGTCTGTATTATATTTTTATGCCAGTTGTAGAAGTCACATAGTTCTGACAACACTGCGATGGAAAAGTGAGTTCGCTTCTTAGTTGAATTGGAAGTTTTCCAATAATAGCTAAGATGTTAGTAGCGCAGAAAGAGCAATATTTCATTACTACCTAGCTGTTCCCAATAACGCTGGAAAGGTATGTGCTGTTGTAGCACCACTAGTGTTCTTCAAATTCAAGAATGCGTCCATTCGATTTGTTTCTAATTCAAGAATGCGACCATTCAGTTACAACTGGCTCTGAATTCTTGATAAAAAATATCAGCAGGAGTCCTGCGCTATGTGACACTGTTTTTGCGCAATATATTTTGCAGGATAGTGTTTATAATCAACTATAAATACTAGCGAAATACTCGGCGTTTCGCGGCCTTTCTTCATATACAATATTTGTGAGAGAGGAAAAAGATAAATTTTACATAAACTATTGGGTTTAAGATTATTATTGTTTGTGTACATTGTATTTGGTTCAATTTTAATAAAATACTATAATTTTCTTTCATTCTACAGTGCATTGCTATTATTAGATTAAAAATTATTAGATTATAAATCTTATACTGCGATTTTTGTAGGAAGAGCTCTGAAGATAACTCAAATCCCATCTTCGCGATGGAATATGTCACGGCATTTCGTATCATTCACAGTCGTTCCGCTAGATTTCGCACGATCGCGACCGTATGAAGCAGTGCTTGCGATCATGCGACTTCTACCGGCAAGACCGAGAAAAGACGCGAAATGCCGGACATATTCCATCGCGAAGATGGGATTTGAGTTATCTTCAGAGCTCTTCCTACAAAAATCGCAGTATAGGCACTGCTAGTGGCCTCTAACGAACCTTTCAGATACCGGGTCTGCTGCACTGCAACCGGCCTCGTCGCGGAGTACATTAGAAACCAAACTATTAGGTAGCAGTTCTGCCTCACTGCTACTGGCCTCTTGTGGAATATATTAGGTACCAATGTGGTCTTAGTAGTTGTATAGTACGGTTTTTTGTAACTTTGCCCCTTAAGGCCCGTCTTCGCGATTTCATGGTATTTCGCGTTTTTCTCAGTTGTGCCGCTAGATATTGCGTGATCGCCACCTATCAAGCAGTGCTGGCGATCGTGTGACTTCTAGCGACAGGACCGAGAAAGATGCGAAATGTCTTGTGATATTCCATCGTGGCCATAGGGGCTTGATAAACTTTTGATAATGATAAACTTTTTGTTTGGGGCACTATTCTTTGGTCTTCCTATCATGGGAATACAATAAGAAAATTGAAATTGGTAGTGTAAACAAATATTCTTCTTTTGCAACTTCTTTAAAGGACTTTCGTCGGAGCCGCACGTGAAGCATAGCAATCGTTCGGTGCAATTTTTCAAATACTTCTCGCTTATTTACCCTTTCCTTCACTTCCCACTTCAGTACTTCTCTGGATTTGCCTTAGGGGCGGAAAATCAGTGTTGTTCTTACGGAAGCTCGCCAACTGATCAAATTTCGTCGCGAACTCGAGTGGTGTAGTGAAACATCCTCACTCCTTTATCATGATTTCCTTAATTTCAGTTGGCACACGCCTTTTTAGTTGCTTCGTGATAATCAAACTCACGACTGCCTCGAACCTGAAGAAACGTCGTAACCCGCCAATCCATTCGCGGCATTTGCTGGATAATTCGCGCACAAATATATTCCAAATACTTTCGGGCTTTTCTTATGCGCTAACACGCAACACTCACCGTGCTAGATACTCGGATTGACTTGAGATTTTACCAGCTTGTTCAGCACCTTTCATAACCCCTACATACAAATTTTTACGAGCTATGAAGCATTGCAAGTAGTGTTTTTGCGATAATTAGTATTGGGACCTTTCTTGACCTTACCGACCGTTGAAGGGCGGAAATCGCTGCTCGCTGCTGGTTCTGCGGACGTTACTCATACACCGCGCCTGCACTATCGGCCTATCGGCAAGGTCTCAGTTACTTGGAGGGCAGGTGGGGTGACAAAAACGGGTGTTTACTTTGCAGGTTCAGATGGAACGAACGCGCTTGGAAATCTGATACCAGCTGATAGACACCGTGTCACGTTCCTAGCGCTGCCGAAGCAACGGCTCGCCCGCCGCGGGAAGCACGAAGGTTACGAAAGTTCCTGGTGCAAAATGCCTATAAATATTTATACGCCACTATTTAGAATATTCCATAGCACTTCAAAATTTGCGTATATAGATTTTGCATGGTGCTCTATCAGGTGGTGAAATTTCATGTCAATCCGAGTATCCAGCACGGTGAGTGTTGCGTGTAAGAGCATTTGCCGAACTTCTCTGGATGAATTTTGAACTTACTCAGTAGCATTTCTTTCATGATCTTATACTGCAGTGATTCCCACTGCTCGAACGTTGGCCGAAAAGAGAATGCGTGCACATATTTTGTAGCTAACTCATTAAATTTCGCATCCCTCTGCGGTCCGAATTTGTAACTGCTTTGCATACCCTTCAAATACATTTAAAAATTTGGTAAAGTCATCACTTTCCCCGATAAATTTTTCCATATTGTGATCCATTCTTGTGGCACTGGTGCATTTTCCCTTGATTTTATTCTTGTACTATCTGTTTATTCGTATTGAGAAATTAGTCCCTTTTTTAAGACAGTTATTGTAATGAATTGTAAAAACATTAATTGAAAATCATATTTATTAACACCAACGTTTCGACAAGTTTTTTGTCATCTTCAGGGTTTGTAGTACATTGTTACATCTATAAAGAATTTTATACATTATTTTAAGAAATATATACAATTATTCCTTAGAGTGAAAAAAGAGGAAAATAACTTAAGAGCGAGGCCACTTCCTCTGGAGTCCTCAATTTCAATTTTCGGATTTTACGGTTTTGGTTATTTGAAGGAATGGTAGATGGCTAAGAATACAGAGAGGACATGGGTTATTAAGGTGGTCTGAATTTATCCTTGGGGAATGAGAATTGAATTCTCCTTTGGGCAGGGTATGAAAACATTTCAATTTTCGAGGCATGAAACAATATTTTATTAAGCTGATAAAAGATGATACATATGTTGGTTACAAAGTTTTATTTGTAATTTGTATGTATTTATGTATGTAATGAATCTGTATGTGTTTATGTTGTAATGTATTTTTTCTGAGTCACTAATGACCTAGCTGTTGACGTGATTTTAAATAAACAAAACAAAAAAAATTTTTTTATTTCTTTCATTAAGAAGTTGTCAACAGATAAATTACCTGTCAACAAGAAATTTACCTGTTGACAGATAAACTAACTTATGAAAAATATTTGACAAAAATCAAACTTCTGAATTCCTTCATACATCATTGGGCATTTTGTTTTTTATATGAGGATTTTTACAGTAAGTACTTTTTCAGACACAAAGTGAAATATGGTGTACACATTAATAACATTTACAAAATTCATTATTTTGAAATTGACTCTACTGTAACATTAAATGACATGAAAACACAACTCTCGCATTACTTGTTTGGTTTGTTTAGTTATGCCTACGCCTTATGTTAATCCTATACCCATCTTTTCTACTCAATTAAGGGTTTCATTAAGGATTGGACCTTTCCATGACCCTGAACATTAAGATGACCTCTCAATATGCGCGTGTACACCAGTGTGCACTATTAAATCACATTTACAGTAGAGCGCCAGTAATACAGATGTAAACCAACCAATTCGGACCGGTAATAATCCAGTTTTGATTTCAGTGAAATAGATATTCTGAAGTGAAAACTGTACATATGTAGATATTTGGTTAGAATCTTCCATCAACTCATATGGGCATTCACATATTTTTTTTCTCATACAACTTTTCTTTTTCCCGTAGTAGAACAAATATCTTCATTATAATTTTATACTTAGAAAATAAATAATTATTTAGATCCTTGAGAGCATAAAAATGGATTACATACTGTAACGACA
This sequence comes from Acheta domesticus, assembly GCA_031308135.1. Taxonomy (NCBI): domain Eukaryota; kingdom Metazoa; phylum Arthropoda; class Insecta; order Orthoptera; family Gryllidae; genus Acheta; species Acheta domesticus. Next base: position 11,919 of record JAHLJT010001615.1, read on the forward strand.
AAAAATAAAGCCAAACATTACTTGTCACACGTGGAATTTATTTTGGGCTTGTCCTACATTTAATTTGGGCTTAGAAAGCCAGTGAATGTGGGACACATACACTTGTGCTTCTTTTGAATTCTATAATGTTATCTCTGCATTCAAAATAAAACAAAGTTAAAAATTCTACATAACCTGTGAAAAAAAATGTTTTTCATTCATCACATGTAGGGCACCATTCTCACCAGACAGTTATTAAGACAGAATTTCTCCTTCAGTTTGAAATAATTGACACTTTGAAACATTCCAGCATACAATGAATTGTTGTTTAAGTAATATTTAATGGCTATTTTGAATAAAATACAAAGTTAACTGAATAAACTACAGTATATGATCTCCAATTCAAACAGTGTACAATCATTTGAAAGTAAAATATTCATGTACAAAAGTACTGTACATTGTAAATGTTTAAAAAGTCAATTAACTGTCCAAAATTTACAAACTTCCATTTTGTTTACAAGTACAGGAGGAGAGCTCTTTCACAAAATTTCATCACATTTTTTGATCATTTGAAGCATCCTCTGTTTCACATTTACCATGGCATCATCAGAATAAACTGTTGCTATAATTCTCCAATATATTAATTTGAATCATATTCAACACTGAATTGTCTTCATATTTGCATGTTGCGTGGACTAGGGTACATAAGATAAAATAGTCCCAAAATAAATCAAGAGATCAGAGCGACTGGCCATTTTCAGGGAATTTTGTTCAATTTTCCAGGAAACTTCATCGGTTTTATTCGCAACCATAATAAGTTTTCTATTTCTACAAGAGTCACTCATGTACTGCCAGCTAGTAGTATTAGATCAGACAAAATATATTTGAATAGATGTAGAGCCATCAGCCTTAATATACAGTTTTCATAAAATCTGCACTTACATTTATCCAATGATTCATCCTTCATAAGAATAACTTTTTTTGTCGAAGGCTACAAAATTTAGAAAATCCAATTTCTTAGATGCGATGATCATCTGAAGACTCGCTTGCAGAAATAATCACATTGTTTTGATGTTTCAGACTATTTCTTAGCTCTCTGAAGTCTTTTCCAAATTTTTTCATACATTTTAAAACTATTTCTTTGAGATTTTCTCTCTTTAGCTCATTAATTCATTTTTACTTTCTCGCCTTACAGTGTACTTAGTAAAGAAAAGTGCTGTAATCATGGGTCGGAATTGGTCATTTTTCGACAGGAAAACTATTTTTGTTGTTGGGCCCAGGTAATGTTCATAAAAGTATATCAATTGTGTTCCTATATGAAGTAAATTGCTTCCTCAAACACATGTAGCCAGAATTCATGTTTTGTGGGTCCTTGATACTCAAAAGCTCAACAGAAAAAACTTTTGTATGTCTGTTCGTCCATAGTCAACTCTAGTGCCAAAAGTGTTCAGATGATTTTCTCCAAAATTGATATTCTTGGCCTGATTTGAATGAAATCGAGGCACTTCTGAGTTTGAAACAGATATTTTGATTTTTTTGGGGTCACTTTAATTCATGCCTGAACATTTACAAAATTTTCTCAAAAAATGGTTCCAAATTTACACAAATTGCAAAGTCCAGATTTTTGTGGTGTCTTCTTACAACCACAATATTGAAGACAGATTTTTTTTCCTGAACAAAATAAGTTGTTCAAAGATAGATGTTGAAATAAGGACACTTCAAGTTTTTGAAAATGTGAGTAGTTTTTACGTAATTTTGTGAGAACTATAGACTATTTTTAAATACTATTTTCTCAAAAATGGTTGAAAATCTTTTATTGAAATTTTTGCCACAGATAGAAAAAAGGATGCTTAAACGACTGGTGCAGTCTAATTTTTGTTTAACTCTCTGAATTTCCAAAAATTGCAAAAGTTTGAAATAATGCAAGATAGTATGTGTAGTTGTAGCACCACTAGCTTTGAAATGTCAGTCTAGATCATCTTCCTTTACATGATCTCTCATCTTTGTCATTCTAGTAGCACTTGTACTTTTTGGAGTTGACATTGTAAGACCTATGTGGAAAAAAATGTTTCCCATACAACAATTCATTAAAATAAAACTGAAGATAAAATGAAATGAAAATCTATGAAGATTCAGTAATTATCATTTAAGTATATATCAGGTAGAATGCGATAAGTAAATACTGTCACCTGCAGTAAAGTCACTGCAGTTCTGTCTAATGAAGTAACAAGAAGTAAAACTGGCCCTCTCAGATTAATTGAAGTGCTGCAGAACGAAACAAGTTTGTGTTGCTTAGAAACCTTGATGCTCCTTTTAAATACCCCAGGAAATCAGTACTTTCAAATATATTAGTTTTTATTTAACACTTGATGAATTTCGGCTACAAATGCTTGGGCGTCACTAGCCAAATTACTATAACAAATTATTGGGAGAGATTCAACAGACGTGCAGATGACCGAGAAGTTCCCTCCAATATACCCTATATCCCAAAAAACATTGGAAGGGACGTATCTGCCCAAGCAGCGTTGTCCACGCACATGGGCAAGAAAATTGTGAAGGTCCTCATTTACAGGCACCATGTATAAAAGCAATAACAACCAAAAGAAGTTAGATTTCACCATGATTCTGCAGCAAAAGCACATTCTTACTTTACATAGTTAATCTGAACTTCAAACTACAAATTTATTGTAGTTTTGTAATCAAAATGTATTTATGTTTTTACGAGTTTCCCTTTAACTATGAGATGGCTCATCAAAAGCATTGACATTAGAGGTAATAATTTTGTTGATTGTAGAAAATTATATAATACATAGATACACAATAATTTGTAAATAAGATAATTTAAATTGTATAATATTTTACTGTTTCAAATAAAAACTACGATAATGGTTTTGTTTATCCGCTCCCCTTCTGGAAACAGTGATTTTACGTGATTGTATCTCAATTTTGGCAAGTTTCTTGGGTTGACAATATCTACTAGTCCTTTTATTGGCACAAAAGTACAGACAATTTGATTATGCATATGGAGTTTGGTCCCAATTTCTTCAGATTATTGACGTTCTACTGTATTTCCAATTTCATTATTTAAACTTCAAAATGAAGTGCCTAAACAAAAAGTTGTTGACTATATAAATAGAAATAGTATGTTGTAATACTACATTTTTCTGTTACAAGCAGGCGTGGCTCGTCATTAAAGGCTGTAAGGCGGAGCCTCTCCTAGAGAAATCACCCTCAAAAAGATATTTAAAAATGTTTAAATGTGTATTTATTTATTAATAATGGATTTCTGAGTTGTATTATGTCACAATCATAACAAACGTTTTCTTTGTCGGTTCATTAACGGCCGTCCATAACGCATTTGAAGCTGTTGACAGGGAAGAGAGAAGTGTTAGGCTCCCACTTCATTCCGCCATAAGGCCTGTGTAAAACGAGGAGGCATGACGTCGTGCACTCACTGCACAGGCTTACTGGCGGACAAAAGGCTGCAGCCAGGCAGCCTTTAAGGGTGGAGGTCTAGGGTCTGAAGAAGGGCATGCTCACCAGATGGCATTACTACGTAGTTCAGCGACTAGCATTGCGCTTGAACTACTTTTCCCGATACGCGGTAGGAGCGCTTCTCCCTTAAGTCTGTATCAGATTTATTAATAGAAATACAATACAGGCAATGCAATGCAATGCAATGCAATGCAATGCATTTGCAGCCTTCCCCGTTTATAAAACCACAAGCCGCAACTGGTTATGAGTGTACATTTCTAAGCTTTCTTTCTAAGATTATTATTCCTTAAGTCAATATGTTTTCATGAAATGTTACAACTGCCTGTAATCAGTGAAATAGGACATTGAAACATAACAGAAAAATTTCATTCTTGTAAATAGCTATTTGGATAAAGCCCACAGGGTACAATTTTTACACATTTTTTTGAGTGCATGCTACTGCACTTTGCAAATTTCCAAGGTATTACTTCAGTATAGTTTAGGAATTATTTTTGATTTTCACATACAATATTTTATTAATTACATCATTTCTAACATTCAGCATTGCTTTAATCTATTATTTACATTCAAATTAACATTCTGGTACTTTATATCTCATAACAGATATTTTATTAGAAGATTCCTCATTTATCTGGAAGTGAAAAATTCATTTTTAACATTTTATTTTTCAAAACTCTCAAATATGCTCATGTTACCAGCTCTGATTACTCTTTGGACTTAACTTTGGTTTCATTTATCATGACAATTTACCTCAAAGACAATTTCTTCACAGACATGGCTGCAATCCTTTACAGAAACATGTGCATGCCTCTCTTCTCTTTAATGAATTGAACATTTTTGTGCTGATTAAATTATCAAACAAAACATTTAAAAATTGTTTAAAACAAAATATCAAACAAAAACATTTAAAAATATCAAACAAAACATTATAAATGGATGACAAAAAATACAAAGGTTTTGACAAGATATACCAATGTTTCTGTGACTGGCCTGATGCACCTCTAGTAATTCTTGTCGTTGAAACATTAATGCTGGGTCTTGTGCAAGGTGTTACACCCAAGTGACAGTTGATGCCCTAGAATGGGTGAGTGACCCGCAAGTACTTTGTGCTGCACTGGAATGGCCTGTTGTGCTCGCAGGAAATCTGTTGAGACAAAAACCATTATGTTCCATTCTTGAATAATCTACTGCTCTAAGAAGAGAAAGACAGAGTACCATATTTACCCCAACATAAGAGGTTTTTTTCTAAATATCTCAGTCAAAAAATACAGAGTCGTCTGATATCTGCAGATTAAACCTTAACAACTGGGATCTACATTTTTACCTTGCCTTTCCATGTTACACTCAATCACTGACGTAATAAGCTGAGAAGCTGATAAATACTGCACTTACCTTAATACCTGTGGATAATATCTAATTATTATTATAATATTAACAAAGAATTTCTCGCATTTACTGTGGAATTTCCGGGCAATACAGACCAATATTTTTAATGGTCTGATAAAGAGAGAATGAATGGCATTGCAGAAAGTTAAACCAATACCACCTAGGTACATATCTATATCTAGGTGGTATTGGTTAAATGCAACATGACAATGAACACAAATCGATGCCAAGATTTTGTTACACGATCAACAAGGACCCTGTCCTAATGCTGGTCACTCCTGTATTACCTTTGGAACAGAGGTATATGGGAATGTAAGAAAAAATAGTTTGAAACTCAATTATACAAACTTACAATTAATTATTGTCAAGGGCATAGAGGCCAAGAACCAGTGCGCAACACAACACAAATCTGGTGACAGAAGAGAATGTTCTTAGGTGGGGTCAGATGAAAGCTAAAAAATGCAAATTCAAGATATAAAATTTTCAGAGAGCTTAATTATTATGACCTAGTATTGTAGGAGAACCAGAAAGAATGTAGAAAACAAACAAAAAAATGTGAAGATTAAGACAAAAGTGAGAAAATCAAATATTATGATGATTTTAATTATCGAAAAAATAGTGATAGTTCAAGCCACAAGATTTCAAATTCTCAACAAGACAATTAACTAGCAAAGATAATTTGCTTATATTAGGGTAAATATACAGTACTTTTTCTTTGAATTTGCCAATTCTTTTAAGGAAGTTAAAATTAGGAGGGTGAATGCAGAAATTAGTTGTTTTCTTGAGAAATGAGAATTATTTATCTATGTAACATAAATGTACCATTTCAAATTCTGTGCACAAAGAAGTGATACTATATTAGACTGAAAATTATCAATGTTTATTTGAAAAGATGTCTAAGTAGTGAATACTACTGTTTTGTACTTACTGACCCCCTCAAGTTGAACTTCCTTTTTACTGTTGTCAATACATGCAAAAGACTGGATTTTGGGAAGTTTTGCAGCTTCACTAATGTAGACATCAAAAATTAAAAATAACTGATTGCATTATATTATTTCCTTTTCCTTATTGCATTATATTTATTCGTTATGTCAATATATAATTTTATAGGAAATATAATCAGTAATTCAATGATTAAAATTGTGTACCGGAAAGGTCAGCTAGTGTTGGAGAGATAGCGCTCGTATAACTGCAGCAGGGATGGCTGTGTTCGTGGGGTGACAATATTCAATGCTGCATTAAAGTTGTCTTTGTTGACAGCCACAGCCTCCAAATCTTGTTCCAAGGCAGCCAAAGCAGCCTCATGGCACACAGCAACCAACTTATGAAACATTATTATTGAATCAAAACATTGAATAACAGACATTCAACTCAAATGAAAGAACAAAGTCTAATTAGTGGTAATAATCCTACAGATGATAATTTTGCTGGATTTATAAGATGCTATTGAACAAAATTCCTTAAATTTGCCTAATGGTAGAACAGAGGATGAAAAGATATAGAAAGAATATGAATAAATGAATCTGAATAGCATAGATGAGAGAATAGAATAGATATGTAATATAAAGAGAGAATATGGGGGTCACAATAAATGGTGAGACAAAGAATATAGGAACATGAAAAACAAAATAAGAGGTACATGGAGAAGAAACTGATGCATGAAGTGAGAATTAGAGAAAATTAAGAAGGATTACAAATTGTTGTGTAGGAGAAAAAAGGAAGAGCAAGGAATAGATACACAGAAGAGATTGAGCATGAGAGATTGAAGATTCAGGTTGGGAGATAGTTAACAGTGAAAGATAGAAATGAATGGAGAGGGGGAACAAGATATTGCCATGGTAGAATGGGAAGAATTTTTTACAGAACAATGAAAGTAGAGAAAGATGGGCAAGTTGAGAGAGTAAAGAAGAGAGATGAGAAAGTCAGGGTGGAGGCAATTACAAGGAATGAGGTTTAAGGGGAGATTAGTAAGCTCAAGGAAAAGAAAGTGAGTGTAATGGATGGAATCTCTAGTGAATTCTGGTATTTAGAGGTGAAGTTGTGATTGGAAATGCAACTGACATAATTAATAAGATGTTGCAAAAGAAACAGATATCTAGGACTGGACATAAGTACTAGGAATCCATAAGAATCCTGGTGCATAAGAAAGGAACCTTCAAAGAGGTTAAACATTACAGGGAAATTACCCTCATGCCTTAATTATTCTCTTAAACAATAATAGTATACTTAATATCTCAAAAAATAATGAACTATATAAATACAACACTCGCAGACATAAAAACTACCACAGGGTGTTCAACTCTAAAGCAGCAACAAGTAAAGATCCCTTTTACAATGCAATGATAATGTACAAAAAATTGCCAAAATGTATTAAACTGACTAATGGAAATCAGTTCAAAATTAAATTAAGAAACTACCTGATTATGGCATGCCCTTATAAAATTAAGGATTTGATAGATTAGATCAGGTGGTTTCAAACTTTTTGCATCCACGGCTCCCTTGACCTAAAGGAAACTTCCCGCAGCTCCTAAGTTTCAAATAAAGAGGTTAATACAGGACTGCTAAAGATTTAACAAAAATGAGTAAATGTGTTACAATAACATATAGTATGATATAAAAAAAATATTTTGTAGACATGTATGACACAAGGATTAAAGTAAATCAAATCTAAAGATCATTTTAATAAATCATTGCAACGCCCCTGGGAGCCGTGATGCACTTTGGAAACCCCTGGATTAGATCAATGAGGAACATATGAAATGTAAATAATTGTGAATACTACACTACATAAAATTGTATTAAAAAAATAAACACACACACACAACTGAAAATGAAAGAATAATAAATGTTTACTGATGTATGACGATGCTTCAAGACTTGTAATATTGAGTTAATATGAGCAAATAAATTATTATTACTATTACTATTATTATTTATTATTATTATTATTATTATTATTATTATTATTATTATTATTGTTACCTCTGTTGTTTTCACTAAGATTCGGAGAAACAGGTTGGAGAAGGATATTGAAAAGAAAAGTGTGGTGTCTGACAAGTGTGTTTTAAGAAGAGACAGGGTTCAGAGAAAATACATCTTAACATTTATAAGAGGAAGAACTCAGAGAAAGGAAAAAGGGAAATGGTGACTTTGTTTATAGATTTGAAAGCAGCATGTGATGTGTGAAACAAGCTACAGAATGTTAATGAAAAACAAGGAATAAATGACAGGCTAAGAGAATAGTGGAGTTGATTCATGAAAGAACCAGATGTTGGGTGTAGGTGTATGGTTAACTTATTTTAGTTTTTATTTCATTTTTAATTAAAAAATGGAATTGTAAAACAAAAATTCTTTAAAAGTAAGAGAAATTTGAAATATATGATTTCACATGAGAAATATAACACATAGGGAAGTTGTTGTTGGATAGGGAAGACATGCACCTACAATATTTGAGACAAAAAATATCGATTGTTAATTACGCTATAAAGAAATTATCACATGTCCATCCAATTCACAACACATGTTGGACTGTTCCTATCATCCTCTGAATAGACAGTAATAATAATTCCAAAATAGTGCATCCTCAAATCCTGATGGAGGACACAGTTACGTTTTTCATGAAAATGAGTAGGTTTGTTTACAAAAATGTACATCAACATTTTTAGTCATAAGCTAAGTAGTTAATACAAGCAATGAATTTAAATTCATTCACTACAACTCCATCATTTGTGTTGCATTATATTTTAAAAGATGATAAAAGGAAACAGAACAAACAAAATTTTACCTACCTCTGCTCCTGAATATCCTTCAGTGCATCTAGCAAGTTCATCTATATCCACATCATTAGCCACTGGCATATGCTGCAGCTGAATTGAAAGGATATCTGCACGTGTCTCACAATCAGGTAGTGGCACATACACAACTCGATCTAATCGTCCAGGTCTCAGCAGAGCCTGCAAGTATCATGTAAATTCTCTGATGTAAAATATCACATTTAACCTGTTTACTTCTGCTCTTTCCCATTATGCACTAGCACTGGACTAAGATATAAATCCTTCTCCCTAGCTAGTTTCATCTACCTCACACAGAAAAGGACTTAAATCAAGGCACTGAAAGGACTCAATGTACTCAGGACTCACAATACTCTTATAATTCCCTCACATACATTACATCATATCTCAATTATCATATCAACATCACTTAGAACTCATGACTACCCCTTCACCAAGTGCCTGGGTAAGTAATGAATTTAATGACAAATATCAGGCAACCCTCAGAGGCATGCCTACTACCTATGTTAACTTTCAAGAATACAATATACACCCAAGGTCAACATGACCTAGCATCTAAATGTTCATACAACAAAATAAACTGAGCAACATCAATTCTAAAAAAATTAATGTTTTTTGTTGTGGTAGGAACTTTTCTGTAAAATTGTGTAATATCAAACTGTAAGTTAAAAGAAAAAGGAAAGAAAAAGAAAGAAAGAGAGAGAGATAGAAAGAGGAAGAAAGAAGTAGAAAAGAAAGAAAGAAAGAAAGAGGGAGGGAAGCAGGTAGGGAGAAAGAACATTATTTCCATTTGAAATTGGATATAGCATTTCAAGAAACAAAGAATGATAGAGAACGAACTACATTTTTACATTTTAACCCCTGCCAAATTATCATTTGGGTGCAAACAAACTACCAATAGCTTGATGTATGAAACTTCCACAAACCACAAAGGCACCAACTGCAATTCATCTGACCTGATATCAGGACTGAATGCAAACACATGTGCCTGTGGTATGGTAAAGGCCATTCTTCACCATGACATGCTGGAGATGCCAAAAGAGGCAGATGGGTTAGTAAAATTATTACAATGATAACAATAAATTACTGCGTGCGGCGACCATGACAGTTTTAAGAAACAAGTCATACTTACTTTATCTACACGATCAGGGCGATTAGTAGCAGCCAAAATTGTAACATCTCCAAGGGGCTCTACTCCATCCAGTTCAGTGAGCAATTGCGCTACTACTCTTTCTTGTACACTACTTCCACTAGTTCCACCCACTCCAGCTCGCTCTCCACCAAGTGCATCTAGCTCATCTAAGAAAACTATTGCTGGGGCTACTTGGCGGGCTCTGCGAAATACTTCACGAACAGCTCGTTCAGATTCTCCAACCCATTGCTAAAAAGCTCTGGACCCTACCAGAAAAAAATGTAATAGTTTTCATTCACAATTGTCTATTTAAGATCACTTTTAGACATTTTTTGACTCTGTGTAGAGTTAACAATTTTGTTAAATTTCATTGAGTGAGACTGAACTTTGAAAATGAAAATGAACAAAAAATGTAAATTTTAATGTCATTTAATTCATTTCAAGATGCCTTATTTATGTGGCAAAACTCAGGCCTATTTTATGTGGCAAAATTTTCTTTCTTTTTTTTTTTCAACCCTACTTCAAAGATAATTGTTATGTGATGAATGCAAACATTAATTGAGTTCTCGTCACAGTAATTCTATTAATAATATACAATTTAAATAATATAATAATAATATTTATTGCTTATAGACTTACATAGAGCATCAAGCAAAGTCTGTCTTGAAATTAATTAAAATTACAAAAAATTAATTTAATTAACCTACAGTAATAATACAATAATAAGTTTACTTTCTAAATTATATGTAAAAATAAACCTAATCAATTAATATATACAATTCCATTAATTTAAGTTATTCATTCAATAACATAACTTACAGTAATAATGCATATGTTTACTGATAAATTACATACATAATAGGCATGCAATTGCTCATAATAAACATTACAGTAATTTACATTTTAAACTACACGAAGACTCATTATCACATAACAAATAACATTAACAATAGTAGATTATGATACAGTGGCAGACAATTAGAGAATAATTCTCTAACTTACAGTAGTAGTTTATTTAACTTACACTAACAGTAATACATTAGACATAAATAATAATTACATTAATTGCAAGATCTTGACATATAGTTACATTATTTTATTTGATCACTGGCACAAAGAGTAGTCACCTTGTAGCGGTACATGGTTTTTAAATACAGAAAGTTAAAGCAATTCAGATAACGTATATGGACACATACTAATAAGGTGACGTTTAAGTAGTGTTTTGAAATATTTATTCTCAGTAGTTTTTATGTTAACTGGGAGCTTATTAAATAGTTGTGCAGCAATGCAGAAAGGATCTTTGTTAGTTGATGACTTGCTAGTGTATATCCTGTGGTAGTCCCTATGTCCTCTAGTATGGTGGTTGTGTATCTCTTTATTGCTCATAAAATATTGATTTTGATTATTTCTCAATAGTAATATTACTTTGTAACAATAGAGTGCTATAACAGTGAGTAATTCATATTTAATAAAGAAATCTTTACAGGACTGTCTGGGATTCAGTTTAAAAATGCTTCTTATACATTTCTTTTGTAGGACCATTAATCTATCCATATTTTTTGTGTTGTACCACCCCAAATTTCAATACCGTATTGAAGTTGAGAGAAGATTATCCCATAATATACGAAATAAGTGCATCAGTTTCCAGGTATCTGGAAAAGTATCTCAAGAGGAATATATAGAGTTTATTTTATTACAAAGTGTATCAACTTGTTTGTTATATGTTAGGTTCTGATCTATGAATATTCCTAAGAACTTATGACAATCAGTTTGGTTCACGATTCATTGTCTACTGCCACTTTTATGTTTTGGTGTTGGTAACCATGATGAAACTTGAAATTGATTAGTACAGTTTTATCAACATTTAATTTCAATTCATTTATGGACAAATATTTTTTAATTGATTTAATGATTCAGTCAGATTAGTTTCTAGATGACAAAGATTTTGCCCACTACTTATTAATGTTGTATCATCAGCATAAGAAAATATCGAGAAATTAGATGAGCTCAGAATATCATTAACATATAATAGAAATAGCAAAGGTCCAGCACAGATCCTTGCGGAACACCGGTGGTAATTGTATCAAAATTTGATTTAACTTTGGATAAGAAATTATCAGACTGCCAGGAGATCTCAGTACATTGCTTACAACCTCTGAGGTATGATCTAATGAGATCATTAACTCCACCCTTTATTCCATAGTAATCAAGTTTTGTCAACAGTTTTTCATGAGATACACTATCAAATGCCTTAGAAAGATCAATGAATAAACCTGCTGTTTTTCTATTTGACTCCAAATTTCCACGATTTCATGTATGAACTCTACAACAGCAGTGGTGGTGGAGAAACCCTTCCTGAAACCATGTTGTGCTTTATTGAGGATATTATTAGATTCAAGAAAACAATTAAGTCTTGCTATATAACTTTTTCATAGAGTTTGCCAAATACTGAAGTTAAGGTTATAGGTCAGTAATTTCTGACATCTTGTGTATTATTATTCTTAGCAAGTGGTCTTACATATTAATTTTTAGGGATTTTGGGAAAGTGAAAGTAGCTAGAGATGAATTATTAAGTAAACTAATATATTAAGAAGAGCAGGCTTACATTTTTAAGAATTATTGAAGATATTTCATCATTCCCAGTCGAGCAACTATTTTTGATGGAATTTATCAGTTGATTAACTTCAGTAGCATTTGTGTGATGGAGAAACATAGATTTTAAAGTTCCAGAAGATATAGGATTAATAGTATTATTGGTTACAATGTCCTGCTTTGAATTTAAGAAATGACAATAAAGGTTCTACAAATATCAGAAGGATTATCAAGAAACTTGCCTTCATATAGTAGGTGTATGTTTTTGTAAGTCTGAGTTTTCCCATAGTATTATATTCCACAATGTTTTAGATTTATTTGTTGAGTTGTTAACTTTATTATTAATTGATGAGCTTCTCATCATCAGT
>JAHLJT010001616.1:0-20307 GCA_031308135.1 Acheta domesticus
ATTCCTGAGCATAAAATAAGTGCAAATCAGCTGATTAATGGTAATTTCTTGTAACTGGATTGATGGTAATATCAGGTAATTTGATTAATTGAAATTTCAATGTAATGTATTTAATGGTAAATTTCGTGTTCCAATAATGTTGCCAAGCTTGGGGGAATATTCACGTATTGTTGCATTGTTGCCGTGAGCAACCAAAGAAAAGAATTTAAAGTTCTTTCTTTCCTGTTTTGAAAACATGTTATCATTCCAGTATTTAGTAGTCCTTGCATGTTGCCATATTAACGTTGTATACAGGTATTTCCCGTACGGGGCCGTCCACGACCTACGACCAACAAAATGCAACGCCATTAGATAATAATAGTATTGATAAACTGAGTAGTGGTAGGAGGAACAGTTGCATTGGCACCAGAACGTGAGAGCAAGTAGGAGTAGGGGAATAAATAGAGAAATAACGTTTGCAGGTAAGGAAGTGATTTTAAGGGTTTGAGTGAAGTGAAGTGTAGTGTCAGTGCAATGTGATCTTAATTGTACAAATATTCAGTGCGGAGTAAGAAGTTTCTTTATCTTAATGTAACAATGTTTTATTAGTCAGTTTTTAGATTATTATTATACCATTATTTCTATTATTTACCATTATTGTTAATTTGCATGTTAGTTATATTACCTTATTTATGTAATTAGCTGCCACCGGGTTATTACCCAAATGCAGTATAAAAAAAATTATTTTCCAGCAAAATTATGAAATAAAATTGACAAATGAAATTAAATTAATACTGCCCAAGCAACGGGATCACACCTAAATATTTACAACATTACAGTTACACACACACACACAGATAGATAGAGGGGGGAGAGAGAGAGAGAGAGAGAGAGAGAGAGAGAGAGAGAGTAATGGCTCAGTGCGTAGCGCATGGTTTCCCTGTATAATGTTCTGCAATTAGAATAATTGATGTTTGTAATTTCTATTGACTGATCATTACGACTCATGATCAATTGAATGTGTGAAAACCAGAACAATATGTGACATTTATAAATTCTGAGAAAACTGTTTTTTTTCCAATATCACTGTAAAATCATGTTACTTTGTTTCATTATTAAAGTCTCGGCATTTCAATTGCTTATTAAATTATGAATTAACAGTGGCACTGACATAAAGCCTACTATAAACAGTTTTTTCTAAGAATTTAAAAAATCTCACGAGTACACTGTTCTGTTTTTCACCCATTCAATCCATTGATTATTGACAAACAGATTTGTTAGTTAATTGTGAAATTTTGGTAACAATACTTAAATACTGTATTCCATTTGTTCAACAATTTAGCACAAGTGAAGCAATGTCTTATTGAAATGTTAGTCATGTATGGTAATGTATAATTAACATGAAACCACCATTAATTGGTATTTAATATTTTATTAAATTTTGGGTTCTTCTGATTATCAACTTTGGAAAATATTCACACTATGTTAAAAGGTTTTTGTGTGGGGAAAAATATTTAAATTAGTAAACATTCTCTGAGTTCTGATTGGCAAAATACACATAGTTAATCAAGACATGAATAACTTCGAAGTGAATTTCCTAAAATATAAAAGCAAGCAGTCTGTTCTTAAAATTTAGTACTTGTTATTAAAAGGATATTATAGGATGTTAAATAATAAATTTATTTTTTTCCTAAATGTTTTTCCACTTTCAAAAGAAATTAATGTTTGTGATTAAACAGCCCCACACACTGGAAGTTTCTTCCTAACTTCTTCCTGATTTATTTTGTATATAAAAAGTCTGTTAATAAATTGAGTTGAATTTCACTATTAACATTTTAGACTTAAGAAATTAACATTGAAAGGTTTCAAACCTTCAATAACTTTATTATCTATAATAAATAAAAGTAATTTTAAACACCTGTGAAATGGTATCACAAAATCAAATATACATAAATGAACTAGTGGTGCTACAGAATGGCACAGACTTTCCCGTGTTAGTTTTCTATTTCTTTGGGTCTTCGCTAGCTATATGGAATTGCCACAAACTCTTTCTTTCCAGCTGCCATCTATCACCGCCAAAAGTACATTTTTTTGTATATCAGCATTATAAACAACCCTTTTCCATTAACAAAATCCGCAAATAGTCGCACGTTTGAGATTAATTGCGCTGGCAGATCATTGAAGAACTCTAGAAATGGAAGAGGACCAATGACACTCCCCTGCGTTATTCCTGACGTAAAGCTTGCCCCGGAAGATAACTCTTGCCCAATTAGGACCTACTGTTTTCTGTCTCGCAGAAACTCGCTAACCCACGCCACCACCGTAGTAGGATCAATGCCCGAATTGATTAATTTCTGAACAAGCCGATCGTGTGGAACGACATCGAAAGCTTTGGCAAAATCATCATCATCATCATATATATTATTAGTGTAAGGCAGTTTCGATTTAGAACTACTACGGATAAATTACGCGACCGATTTCGCTCGGGAAGCATTTTTCTTGAAGCTATTTTTTCATTGTGCCGGACCTGGGAATAACTTTTTAAATTATTTTACTATAACAATAATATTTGCAATATAATGAGCAGACGGCAATAAGTGCGATTCGATGGTGATCATTGATTCTCTTCAGAATCGATTCTTGAATCGACGGGAACAGCGGCTTGAGAAAGTATGGCCGGCCCGGCCAGAGAGTAGTAGCATTATTCGGCGTGAAGCAAATACGACGTTGCACATTGGAACGAAAACTTATTGTACCGTGGCAGCATGCTTCAATACTTCGTGAATTCAAAGTATGTACGAATGAATTCAGTTAGAATTTTATGTTTGGTATTAGCAGTTTCACATTATACTTAACCATTTACTATTTCATGTTTTAAAACATTGCAGTTGCTGAATATTTTTCAGCAGCTTGCAAAAGCCACGAAAATCCATCCGATCGTGGCAGTAAGCTTTGAAATTTGTGAATCCAAAATAGGTAGGAACGGTACGTATTAATACTATTGGGATTTTATGTGTTATGGGTTTTATGTGTTACGTTCGCGCCTAACCAAACCTAACATAACCTAATTTCTTCAGTTGTATTTGTACAAGTAAATTTGTTTCAACTACGAAACCAAACTAATGTAAATAATTTATTCAAAGGAGTAACTGTGTTTCATTCTTTTTTTATAAAGATAAAAAATAACTTACTGTATCCATAAATGTGCTTTTTGCACTATTTTCCCCCTTGATTTATTCTGTCGATTATGTGCATTTATTGCAATACTTTTTTCTTGATTGATTGGTTTTATTGATCTTTATTACATTAACATTTTCAGCTGTTGTCCATGTGAATTGGTTTCATCTACCAAACTTAACCAAAACATGTCAGTGCTGCAATAACGTTATATCCAATAGTCTTACTATAGAACTGAATTGTGATGTATAATTTGTAGATAGATTGGCATGTATTTGTGTACTGATATTGATGAATCATTTTCAGCAAAGTGCTAGACCACTGACAAATTATTTGTGTGGGAATGCAGTTTAACTTTTTTCAGCATTACATTTTTAAAGAAAAGAAAAATAGTATTTACTTTATCCGTAAGTGTATTTCTTTTAATATTTATTCTGATCAATACTGAAAATTACTAATAAATTTAAAAATATCACAATGCTGTAATATTGTTAGTGATAACTGTACATCTCAATACTTTGTTAATATACAACTGAATTATTATGGTAGATCATTTGTAGATATATTCTATCTACAATGTAGTATCATTTGTAGAATTTGTACATTGATGTTGATGAATTATTTTTCAGCGACTTGTAAGGTCACTGACTAATTATTTATGTGTGGCTGTTTGTGGAGCTTTGAAATTTGGAAGTTCAAAAGTACGCGTTAATTAATTAATGAAATGATATAAATTGTGTGTTGTGATACAGTATAATATATCATCATTGCTACAGTAACATTTGTCACAAGATTATTGTTAGGACATAACTGAATTGATATGATTTGTAATTTGTAGCTACAATGGCATGTAAGAGGCGTTTGACTTTGGAAAGCTAACGTAAAAAAGGAAGAAAGATCAAAACAACAGAAACAGTCCTCCACGCCAAGTTAATGTTGTCAGAGGATCAGGGGAAGCAGATGTAGCAGTCTACAAAGAAGTATACATAGTACAGCCAAACCGTAGTGTGAATAGGAAGAGACATGATGCTCCAAACATAGAACATGATGCTCCAAAACGATAAAGATGTCCAGAAAGTTTATTTTGAAGAAATGTCTGTATTTTTTGAGTACTTAAACTAGAGACATTTTGCCTCCGAAAAAGCACAAGGCGGATTTATTAAGCCAAGCAAAATAAAATCTGATAGTTTCCCCCTATTGAGGTTCCTGAACTCCTAGGAAAATTAATTACAAAAAATGATGAAAGATCAAAACATTACTTGAGTAATATTAAAAGTTATACTAATGTTCTAGCATTTGTCTCTGTGCAAGCAAATCTTTTAACATTTAAAAACCATAGGCCGTACTGTTACGCATTCAAGGGCATATATACCATTCAGTGATAACTGTACATCTCAATAATGACAATCCTTTTAAGCATGCAAGTCTATCTTTATTCGAGACTCGGACAATTCTGTACAGTTCAGAATAAATCAAGGTAGTAATAACGAATGCGAAGCAGATTTAATGATATTATTGATGCACAGGCTTCTCAATGTCAATCCGTATGCTCAATTGTTTCAACATAAAATTGATGTGAAACAAACCTGTTCTAATTCTGTTACTATTTACCATCTCATTTTTTCTGCGGAATACTTTTGATAAAAGACATTACGATCTATCCACAACTGTAGAAATTGCTTCTTTATTTCTAAGTGACGATGAAGGTCCCTTCAACAATATTTCTTTCACAATTCATTCTGAAGTATTTGGTCATCGAATAAAAATAATATCTGCTCTCGACTCCGATACTGATCCCATTTCTTATCCATTACTTTTTGTACGTAGAGAATTATTGTGGAAGCTTTGGATGAGTCTTGATTCTGGTCCACACAACTTCGGTTTGTAATGTTGTTACTCAGTTGCAGAACTATTCTTATCGCTTAGCAATATGAGGTGGTTTCAGCCCTTTGCCCAATTCTGGAAGACTGTTCCAACAATATGCTGTAGATTCTTACATCAAAATTTATCAAAACAAAATAAACAAAATATTTAGCATCCCTTATAACTTTTTAGGTGCAAAATAATTCTGTATGGTGTTGAATTCCATTATATTCTTAAAGAGTTCTCCGAAAATAATAAAATATGATGTGTAGAACAGTAATTGTGAATAGTTAAATAATTGAGTAATGTTTATGTAATATCTTGCATCTTCATGCATTCTGAGGAATATTAGTTAACATTTCACTAACAATACCAGCATAGGCTCTTTCTTCTCTAGAGGAAACAACATTTTTCCAGCTTGAAATTGAGTTGTTTCTGTGCCACTTCAGATAATCTGTCTTAATATTAATGCAATGCAATACATACATTACAATAAAGAGAGAATGATTTAAACATATTTCAATATTGCCATGGAACTACAAAATGTATCCCCCCTAAGAACTACATTGTACATTGAAGAGCTAAAAAAGTGTATGACCTGCAATTGTCTCAAGTTTGATTTAATTTTATAAAATTAAGAGGAAAAATATTGTTTTGGGGATACTATATTTTAGAGGATAGACTGTCCTGAGAGCTTAGACAATGGATGTGTTATTGTATCAATATAAATTTCAATACTTGCGTGGTTACAACGTTTTCCACTTTGATGTTCAACGTATCATGTACCGATAAACTGAAATTGAATTTTTATAGTACATTTATTCATGTTTTAAACTGAATGGATTTAAAAAGTGGTTTCATATGGAATGTATTCATAATTGCATGAAGTTACGTTTTAACAATGAATACAATCACTTTCATGTAGTGGAAAAATAATAATAATTCACGTTTATTCATTACCATATATGTATGGTGTATTGTAACAAATTCTTTACACGTAAAATTTTAATCACTCATATAAATTGAGACTATCTAATATATCAAGAAATTGTTTAAAAACTATATGATAAATATATTGTCATTGAATTGCAAAGACATTTTTTTCATTTTGTAAACCTTTCAATCCTTCATCTGAAAAAGAGATGCTTAATTTTGCAAGTTTCTTTTCTTTACCTGATCGCTTCCCGAATGGAGAAAAAGAAACCGCTCATTTAATGGGCGGGTATACCTCTAGTCTATAATTACTGCGTCTACTCTTCCGCCCGCATCAATTTCATCTGCTAGATCGTGACTGACTACGTACCTGACTTTCGTATGGGTAACCACCCCTGAAACCGTGTTGGCAATCATAGAGCCAATTTCTGATTTCCCATTCTTGCTTAATGTAACTCGCAACTAGATGCTCCATACGTTTGCACACCACTGACGTAAGGCTTACAGGTCTATAATTACATAATATAGTTTTGTCACCACTTTTAAAAATTGGTACGGCAAAAGATAATTTCCAATCTGGCGTCACTTTTGAATTGTTCTTGAACACGTAAAAAATTCTAATTAGGTACGGTAATATTGCCTCTCCTCGTAATTTAATTATATCTGTAGAAATTTAGTCCGGACTCCTTGACTTACAATTTTTCATAGTTTTTAATTTATTCCGTAAAACATTTACTTCAATATTAAACTGATTTGTAACCGAATACCCGTGAATTAGTATTTCTGTTATGTATGTCTATATGCTCTTTTTCTTTTATTAATCTCTCATATTTTCCTTCATGTTAGAGACACACTGAAGATGGGAAATCATTTTCCCGAAAGAAAACTTTGCGCATGTTACAAGAAATATCTTATATATTATTTCTCAAAGGGATGTTTGGTCTTTTCAATAAATTGGGCGACATACGAAACCGATCTATATAAAGAAGCAATGGATTGAAAAATCGTGTTTCTTTTCACCTGCACATGTGACATTCGTATTGAAAAAGGGCGTTAAAAATACCTAAATATTAAAAAAAGTAGTAATTCGGGATCTGTAATATCTGATTGCCGCGCGATCTATCGGAAGAAAATTACACTCGGACGGTGGCGGGAAATGCAATCTCAAGCATTTTTGTTTGTTTCAATTTAGTGTAGGTTGTGTAAGCACGTAAACGTGATTTTCTACATTGAATAGAAATCTTGAAATATGAGAGGTTAGTGATCTTAGTGAGGTTAGGTCGTTTATAATGCTGGAATACAAAAAAAGAATTTAAGCAGAAAACAGTTTGGTTATTTGACTAACCGTGCGATTTAATCGCACGGGATCTCACTAGTCATAACTATTATTGTTGTGGATGATTTTCCCTATCTCTCATTATGGATTACCACAAAATTTCTGATGCCACCACGGAATTTTTTGTCAAGTAAAAGATTTCCTGCAAATGTGGCAATTAATTACCGTATCATTTCCGTCAATTTGTGCATCGAATTTACCAAATCTTTCGTAATGATAACAGGTGGCAATTAATTTGAAATTCTGGCAATTAATTATTAGACAGTTTTAATTTAGTGTTACTATACCATGACTAATGTCACAGCTTCCATTTTCACCAAAGCCGGTGAAAAGTTAGGAATAAATTAAACAGTTTGTTAATTTTATTTTCTGGCTTACATATTTGTAATATACAAGTGTTTATGTGACCTCTCATTAATCTGAATTAATTTAAATGTCTTCCAATGTTCCAGATTTCAAATAATAGTGACGGGAATTTTGATGTCAACCAATCTCTTTTTGGTAAGAATACCGAAACGCTTTTTCTATAACTCTAATATAATTGTAAGTTTTCTATGTATCTAATACATATGTAATAAATACATTAGATACATATACCGGTATAAGGGATGTCCAGGAGGAAACGTCGAAACTTCGAAAATAAGCTCTTAAGGCAATTTTAAGCTTACTTGCCTTATAAACGTGCCTTATATACTTGTCTTATAAAGTGGTGCCTCGTGGCTCAAGAGCGAAATCGCTCGCCTTTCACCAAGGAGGTCCGGGTTCGATTCTCGTCGATCTCTTGTGAAATTTGTTCCAAGAAAACGAGTCTACCTGCTTCACAAGGGCTATTGATTGAGTCCTGCGGGCCTACTAACTCCGCTTGTTTGTAACGTTGAGGGAGCAAGCTCCTTGTGGGTATCTTGCCCTCTTTGGGATCTAACCTCACCCCGCGTCGTAGACAACTCCACTTCACGTCTCTGCCCCACAGGCGGTGAGGTCCCCTCCGTCACAACCCCACCCACAAGCGAGGCGACAGAATCACGTTGGCACGCAGCCAAAGCCTACCCATTCAATGGTAGTCCCATTGAATGGGTAGCCAAAGCCTACCCATTCAATGGTCGAGCCGCGATGCTCCAGCTGGCATCCCTACTGGCCATAGGTCAGTGCCAATTCTTTAAAGTGCCTCATTTGCACCGGGGCGAACCCCACCCAGATACCAGTTGGGTTAGCGGGCCACTACCACGACGAATCTGAAAGCCCGTCAGAGGACCACCCGCACAAGTCCGGGATCTCCCGGCTCTCTTCCCGTCTACCCACTGCCTACACTTTAATCTGGGCGGGACGGTAACCAAGGCAAACTGACAGAGGGTAATTGCCCGCCAGACTTCTATTTGTGGATTCCAGAGCCCAAGCACTAGTCAGAAGCTCTTTTACCCCTTCCTGCCTCAAGCGTTGTTTTGACAATCTAGGGGCCCAACTGGTGACAACTGGCTTAGCTCTGTTGTCTACTCACTGCCATCACCGTTGGCTATCGGCCTGAGTTGGCCGGAAACAAGACGACAGTCGGGAGCTCCGATCCCTGTTTCGGGCTTTAAAGTAGATTTGGGATTCACTCGTGAGAGCTTACCCGCTTCCCGGCCCATGTCCTCTGTGGTCGACGGCAAGCCGCCTGGGTTTGAACAGGTTCCGGATGGCATTTCATCCCCATCTGCAGCCGCCCGCTTGGAGCATTCTCGGCCCCCGGCCTCAGATACCTCCGCCGCCCCGAAGCGATACCGGCCAGTCGCACACTGGGACAGAAAGGGCTGACACCTGGCCAAAATTCCTGGAAGCTTATTTACACGAATTCGGGGACGGGAATCGTTATTAAAAGGCTATAAATATATGATTGGTTATATAGAACATCATATATAATTTCTTCAACATCAATATTATTTATTTATATTTTACAATAATGTGCTTCAATCTGAATCACCCTCATCATTAGACGAATGTGTAAGGGACTCTTGATTCTCTGTAAAAATGAGATTAATACTCTCCTCCCACAAATAAAATGTCTTTTTTTGCTAATTTTTCTAAACATGACGCAAGGGAAACAGAAGCAATTAATAGATTATTTATTATGTCATCTATTGTAGATTTCCGGCAACACTTTCTGGAGTAATGACGACGGCATATTTTCATGTTTTGTGCAGCGACTCCTGGGCTCTTCAGAAAGGTGTCCAACAAGGACATTTTCATAACTTTCATAAAAATAGTTTTTGGGGTTTTGGCCAGGTTTTGCCCCTTTCTGTCCCAGTATGAGTCGGGGGGCGTCAGTTCCCGCTGTCGTGATTCCGATACCGAGACGAGCGTGCGGCCCTGACCTGGGTCGGATAGCATCGCTGCGCGGGCTCACGGCGCCGTTGCCGACGTCGTGGCCCGTTTCAAAATTGCCTCTGTGCGGTTTCCCGCTTAAACACAGACTCTTAGAATGTCTCAATTGTAAGTCTTGTTTCTCCGGCAGTTGTGTCTCGCCCCTATTCGATTAATCAGACCACATCTTATACTATAGCCTTATATTTAAACATAGAGTCGCAATGCTGCGCGTCGAGACGCTGTACCCTCGATCGTACCCCGCGTGGCCTCGGCCTCCGTCCACTAAATCCACCAGTGCCAGTGCCGATCCAGCTTGTAAGTATCTACTCGAATGTCACTATCTATCCTACCCTTTGCCTGTCAGCTACGGGTATGCCGGAGACTCAGGGCCGTGCGGTCGCCTCGATCCAGCTCTGGCCACCTAGGGGGCCACCCTTACGTTCGTACACTGCCCGGCGTCGGTCCCCCTCCGAAGACCGCCGAGCGAGTGCCTACCCTTCGGGCTTAGACGCCCTACAACACGGGATGTGCCGGAAAACTGGGGTCGGGTGCTTGTGTTCTGTTACACCAGGGGCATAGCCCCCCCCCCCCTTGCGTTCGCCGGCCGAAGTCGACTAACCATGTGCCCACCGTGGGCCCTGACAACGCGGCTACGTTGAGGGTCGGATTTGAGTGGGTGGTTCCTACGCCACCGAGGATACCAAACCTCTCCTGCACTCCGGAGGCTGCCGCCCTCTAACCGTGCCTGCAAGCCACTTAACCGGCGCACCACTTAACCGGCGCGGCTACGCCGCGACTTGTTCGATCCGATGAGTAGCGCTTCTGGGTGATGAGGCCACGGCGAACACCGGCCTACTAGAGCCCTTGTCTGACCCGATGGATTTTCGGGCGTCTTTCGCCGTTCCATGTATGGCCTACTCATTTTTGGAGCGGCCTCAGCCAACTTGCTTTCCCAGCTTGCCAGGAGCATGCCCCTGTGCAGCTTACTCACTTTCTGCTAAGGCCACTGCCTACTTGCTTTCCCAGCTCGTCCAGGGGCAGGTACTTCACGCCCTCTGGCTGCAACCTCCAACTCAGCCAAGACTGGGAGACTAGGGATTTTCCCGGCGGTCGTCTCCATTCAGGCCCGCCATGCAGCGCTTATGAGTCTTATTGTCGTGGCTCTGGCTCCCTCCCTGAGGACGGCAGGTTAGACCCTGCCTACCCAAGCCTCGTTTCAGGCCCTACGACGGGGGTACGCCTTTTACTGGGGTCGGGTGGTCGTGGCTCCACCGGGGGCTAGCCAAGCCCCTTCTGGCGTTCGGCAGGCGAGCCCGCCTAACCATGCCCACTCAGGAGCTTACGACAAGGCTGTGCCGTTCAACTGGAGGTCCGGGTGGTCGTGTCAACTCTCCACCAGAGATCGTGTCCACCTACGCAGCCACGACCCCCCCCCCTGCGGGGTAGTCTAACCACTGTGAAGTGTCCTAAAACCTATCCACATCCTCATTCCTTCCCAATTCTGGCCGCTGGGTAGTGACGCAGGGGCGCGCGGTGTGAGGCGCGTACGCGGAGATGCTACCAGGCGGTCCTCTTGACAACTAACGAGACGTGACAATGACATGTAATGGAGGATTACTCCAAGAAGTTGCACAGTGATTAATAGAGGATTACTCTGAAAAGCGAAAAGCGTTAAAAGCCCCGAAAACTGCTTAGGGACGCGTTGCGTCAAATGTAGACACATGTATGTGGTAATATAATTAGCCGATAATAAAAATAAGTATTATTTAACGTAATACTATTATTTATCTCATCGTCAGTGAACACATTACCTCACCCATTGCCGAAAATATAATTATATAAAAAATGTGTGTGTTTATGGTCAGGCGTAACTCTTCAACGTCGTGACGTTGGAAACGTCATTTTAACAAAATTTGGTATATATTATTACTGGGGAATTACAATGGAAATAATAAAACATTGGTCGCATATTTGTCAATCACACAGTCTTTAACCTCATAACTCAATAACTTAAAGAAAACTATGCCCGCGAAAATTTTCCATAAGAGCCTGTACTAATTTAAGCTTTTATTAAAAAATTAGGTCCATAAGTATCAAATTCTTTCTTTACCGTCTTGAAGAGCAGAGATTTTACTTCATTAATGTGTTTTTTGTGAATACTTCACCGTGCTCGATCTGACGAACATACCACCTTAAAGCTCGATTTTCCTGCACTTCGTTTGAGGCATTGTCAAAGGCAGTAATAAATTAGCTTAATATTACATCATAGACTACTAGTAATACATCACAGAAGATTAGTAATTTAATTAGTTTATTAATATTAGAGTTTTTTATTTATTTGTCAAAAAACAGTAAAAACTGTATATGACGTGCGGGGAAAGAAATTTATCTGCGCACATTTCCTTGAGGGCCAGAATTTAAAAAAAAACACGAAAAAATGAATTTAGAAAATAATTATTTTAGAAAAATTAAAATATTTGAAAAATGTTTTTCCCGAGTTATAGAAAATCAATTTCAATTGTAAATGAACTATAAGCAAAAGAAGTGCTCAACAAAACGTGCGCACAGTGAACCTACATTTACGTCCAGAAGCAAAACAAGGGGCCATCTCAGCATTTGGTCAATGGATCAGGGAAACTGGACAAAAACCTGATCGAGATGGGGGTCACTGACCCGGAAGCTGAAGTACATTACTTGTTACAGGCGTATTAAATATTTTTTAAAATGTATACAATGCAAACGTTAACTAATTCATTATATATCTTTGTTTTGTTACATTAAACATTATTTTTCTTTTTCACGATCAGTATAGTCTCTAATTGTATAGAAACAGATTTGCAGCGGAAAAGATTTTACTTTAAACTTAAATTTGTGTACCGACTTTAATTGTTTTATGTCATGTGGCAATGCGTTGTAAAGTAACGTACATATATTGTATGTTGATTTCTTGTACTGAGCTGTTGATACTGACACTTGATGCACGTGATTGCTACGGCGTGTGTTGTAATTATAAATATCAATATTGCATGAAAATATGTTCCCTCCGTTAAGTAGGTCATTTTTGACAAATATTACAGATTCGTAAATAAATAGACAAGGCAACGGTAAGATTCCCAGCTCAATGAAAAGAGGCTTGCAGGAATCACGTGGAAGGCATTTTTTCATTATTCGAATAATTTTCTTTTGCAATCTGAAGGTCTGAATACTACAGGATGAGCTTCCCCAGAATATTACGCCATATCTCAGGCGGGAATGTACATTTGCAAAATAAACGCAACGAGCTGCATGAAGGCTGACAGAATTTGAAAGAATTCTGAATGCGTAGCATAATGAACTTAATTTAGTGTTTAATTCTGTTATATGTACATTCCATTTGAGGTTTGATTGAATTGAAAGACCTAAAAATTTTGTTGCCTCAACATCCGCTAATTGCATATTGTTCATTTTCAATGGAACATGCGATTTCCGATTTGAGATGCAAAAATGCATTGAAACAGTTTTTCTTTCGTTAACAATTAATTTGTTATTATTAAACCAATTGAAACTTCTGAAATTGTACTATTTACTGCTTCTTTTTGCAAAGAACATTCGTGTCATCAGCAAACAGAACCGTTCTTCCATTTTTAATAGACGAGGGCATATCGTTTACATATAACAGAAAGAGAATAGGACCTAAGATCGAACCTTGGGGGACCCCATGCTCAATTGGCAAAGAATTGGAAAGATAAGTATGTAATGTCCTTTCCTGCCAGTATGGTATTTCTACTCTTTGAGTCCGATGTTTAAGGTAAGAAGTATCCAATCTAGGGCAATACCACGAATTCCATACGAAGGTAATTTTGAGAGCAAGATCTTATGGTCAATAACGTCAAAAGCTTTCGAGAGATCTAAGAATATTCCAATGGGTACTTCATTTTGGTTTATTGATGAAGCAACATCTTTGAGAAAAGAAAAAATGGCAGTTTCCGTAGATTTTGATTTTCTAAAACCGTGTTGTGAGTCTGAAAACGCTTTGTTTTTCGTGAGAAAAATTTCCATTCGTAAGTAGAAAAGCCTCTCTAATATTTTTGAGAAAACTGACAAAAGAGAAATTGGCCGGTAATTTTGAATATCATTTTGTTCTCTTTTTTAAAAAGTGGATTAATTTTTGCTGTTTTGAAATTATCGGGAATATTCCTGTACATAAAGAAGCATTGAAAATGTGAGTTAACGGATGTATAAAGGCAGGTGCACAAGTTTTTAATAAACAATCCGGAAATTCATCTAAACCAGATGAATATTTATTTTTACTTTACTGACTATTCTGAGGATTTCGTTGGGAGAAATTTCGGAAATAAACATCGTATCTGAAAGTTTTTGGGAAGTGTAAAATGTTGAATTTTGTGATTTTAGTCCCTTCGTGAGATCAGACGCAATTATAGAAAGTGTTTGTTGAAGAGATTGGCAACTTTTTCCGGATTACTCGTTTCTCTTTCATTGTCCTTTAAATAACATTCTCTACAAGGTATCGAGATGATGTGGTTGTATTTTTTACGATATCCCACATTGCTTTAGTTTTGTTACTAGCGCTCAAAATGTCCTGACTATTTTTCATTATTTTTGCCTGAACTATTACTTTTCTTAAAATTCTTTTATATTCTCGGAAGTATATATGGAAACCGGGTGATACGTTATGATGTTTAGAAATAAAGTAAAGCGTACGTTTATTTTACACGATGTTTTAATTCCTTGTGTGATCCAAGTATTACTTTTGCTTGAAATGTTAAATTTTCTCTTTTTAAGAGGAAAGCACGCGTTAAAATGAATTGAAATCTTGGAGAAAAATAAATTATATTTTTCATTTGTGTCAACAGCGTTATAAACTGCGTCCCATAATTCCTTCATCAAGTAGTCCGTAAATAATTTTATATTAACTTTAGTGAATGCTCTGCACATGCGTGTATTATTTATTGTGTCAGTGTTTATGTTCTTAGTAATTGTAAGAATTTGTGTATCGTGGTCACTGTATCCTAGATTATTCGTTATTACTTCATATGTAGTTGTGGTTTTGTTAATTATAATTTGATCTAACGCTTTTTGTGATTTAAGCGTATTCCGTGTAGGTACATAGAGTTATTTATCAACAGTGTGTATTTCTATGACCAGGGTTGCCACATAATAAGATACTCAATGTAGGACAATAGGAAATGGACATATATATGTATGATATATGTTATATATGTATGTAGGCGATGATAATGCTAATTTAATTGAAGTTATTTATTTAAAGATTTTGAACAAGCTATCACTATTATCTGAACTTATATTTTGGAAAATAAAAAGTCCTTTTGTTGAGTACGACAAGTCACGGCGACACGGTCACAAGTACGACAAGACACGGGTTCAGGAGTGGTTATTCACGCGAAAGTCAGGTAGTCACGCTATTTCAGGATCTAGGAGATGAAATTGACGCGGGCGGGAGAGTAGATGCAGTAGTTATAGATTTTGCTAAAGCATTTGATGCCGTTCCACACGATCGGCTTGTACAGAAATTAATGAATTCAGGCATAGATCCCAGGGTGGTGGCGTGGATTAGCGAGTTTCTGCGAGATAGAAAACAGAAAGTCCGAATTGGACAAGAGTTATCTTCCGGGGCAAGCGTTACGTCAGGAATACCGCAGGGGAGTGTCATTGGACCCCTTCTATTTCTAGCTTTCGTCAATGATCTGCCGGCGCAATTAACCTCAAATGTTCGGCTATTTGCAGACGATTGCATAATATATCGTAGTATTACTCGAAAAGAGATGAAGAAATACTGCAAAAGGATCTTGATGCGTTACATTACTGGGCGGAAAATAACGGAATGTCCATAAATAGCTCTAAAAGTAAATCCATCACTTTTGGCAGGGGTCATAATTACAGTGAAACACATTACCGTTTAAATAATGACATTATTCCGAGAGTTTCCTCGTGCAAGTACCTAGGAATTCATTTCGATAGTAAATTAAGTTGGAAAAAACACGTAGATTTTGTTGTAGGGAAAGCCTGGCGATCTCTTCACTTTGTAATGCGCATCCTAAAAAAGAGTACGGCAAACGCGAGGGAAATTGCTTATTTATCTCTTGTTCGTCCAATAATGGAATATGGAACAATTTGTTGGGATCCGCACAAGATTATGCAGTGTAAACACCTTGGAAAGGATTCAGCATAGGGCAGCTAAATTTACTTTCAGGGACAAGAAAACGGCAGGGTGGGATTCACTCAAAAACAGGCGATCAGTAGCAAGACTCTGCGCCTTGTATAAAGCTTATAATGGTCATCCAGCTTGGAAAGAATTAATCGGCGGCTATGTATTCCTACATACATCAGTAGAGTGGATCACAGGCACAAAATAAATTTAAGACAGCAGAGAACGGATGTCGGGAAATTTTCTTTACAAATCGAACGATTACGGAATGGAATAGATTGCCTGCAAAAACCTTTGAACCCTTTCCTCAAAGTGTTCAACAGTTTAGGAAATTAATTTAGGGTATTATTAAGTAAATGAGGGAGAATAGTGGGTTATATAGCGATGCATAAGTGTTCTATTGTGAAGTGAGGTGTAGTGCAGTGTATAGCAGAGAAATAAAGAAGGAAATGTTTTCAGGTCTTAGTGAAGTGAAGTGCAGTGAAGTGCAGTGTAATACTAATGCAGTGTGTGTGTGTGTGTGTGTGTGTGTGTGTGTGTGTGTGTGTGTGTGTTTTCTCTCTTAATGTAATTTAATGTTTTATGAATCAGTCAGTTTTTAATATTATTATCATTATTTTACCATTATTATTACTACAATTAGTATATAATTTGCATCTTCTTCTTCTTCTTATTATTATTATTATTATTATTATTATTGTTGTTGTTGTTGTTATTATTATTATTATTACTATTAGTGGTTTGGAGTTCTATATTACAGAAAGGCTGTGTATATTTATGTTTTTGTAATTAGCTGCCACCGGGTTATGCCCAATTGCAGTTAAATAAATCTAATCTAATCTAAGTCGACGACGAGCTAGTTTTAGATTACTTAAAAATATCATTTTCAATACCAGCATTTATTTTCTTATAATAATTAATAATATCTATTATGATTATTATTATTATTATTATAAAGTAACATGTATAATATAATACAATAATTTGTAACTTACCAATTGTTTGCTAATATTTCAGTAATTTAAATAATTGATTAAAACTGCACAAGTAGTGCTATACAATCGCAAAATCGTGGGTTTGTTGGGTTGATAAATGAATGTTATTGTTTTCATAAAATCACATCCGGCGTTTATAAATCATTGCATACAGACGTTTAAAAACCACTTGATATTTTATTTTCAACGTCGGACACATTAGGCTTCATTGCAGGACGTAGGACATTCATTGTGATTGTAGGATTTCCTACCGAAGTAGGATGCGTGGCAACCCTGACTATGACTAACCGATAAACAAGTTGAAATCTGAATACAATAGATTGATCGCGAGACCTGTATTATATGCGTTTTTGCAAAGAATTGATATTATTCGCCCAGCTATTGCACATAGTTTTGACAACGCTGTGCTAGAACAGCGCTTCTGTATAATTTGTTGCGAATACTGTATCAGTCAAATGTATTCCTGTTTGTTCATTTGTCAAAGTGACAAATGATGCTGCTCCTGACTATCATCTCTTGTATTATTTCAGTAGTATACCTTTCCGTTGCGGCTCTCACACGCAACCAATTGTTATGAATGAGGTCTCTAATGAAAGACAATTTCACGGAGACGTGACGAATTGCACTTGACTTTCAAAATGTGAAGGATTTGTTTTAAAAAAACTCATCTAAATATTCGTTTCAAATGCAACCCGCAGCACGTGACCACATTGTCAAAATGTATATAGGGGTTTTAAACTTGAAACTTTGAGGCCACAAGCCTCAAAGAATTGTTCCCCCACATTGAAATCTATAAAATGAGATATTACTAGACTTTCTATTACATTGTTCTGGTCTGGTGGTCACCGAAATTACCAATACTATCTCTATCACAAGCCTTGGCACAGGAGGCCGTGAACTAAGTCAACTATAATTCGACAGAGAAAGCTTTTACATCTTTTCGTCGCTCTTCGTCGAAAAGAAGAAAGAAACAATATTGGCAAAGAATGGATGATTCTGAACAGTGAGGAGTGAAGATTATCTTTTTAGGTTTGGTAATGAAAACAATATAATATAACGATTCCTGTCCGGTGAACGATAGTATCCCTGCGCACAGAATGGAAGTGAAATGGATCAGTCAAGGCAAGCGATATCCCGCTCTCGTATAATAGTGCAGAAGTAGGTGCACAATAATCCCAAGATCTCAAGATTAAACGGTTTTGTATGTGTTTCACCTGTGCCAGTATTTGCAGGTCAGAGTGTTCAGTCATAATAGTGCATTTGCAAGAAAATTTGCAAAAAACAAGTTGAACCGTTTGTACGAAACGAGGACTTTTCTTTTGGTACATTCAATAATGCTATTTTAAGCATGTCAATAAAGATCTAGATGTTATGTACAAGCAAGTTAAATTTATTATTAAGTAGATTGATTTATTAATCATGAAGAACAGTGTTGCAGAGACAGTACTGATTTGTCTGCTTTCCGCAGAATATTGTTTCCTATTTCCCCTATTTTTAATGAAATCGTGATATGTTAAATTTCCAAAGCTACGAACAGATAAAAAATGTAGTCGATGTGTAAGATCAGCCCACAGCAAGAGCAAGCAGAGAAGAATTATTTGAAGTGTGCTAAGGAAAATGCGAAACATTCCAGGAATCATATTGCATAGGTTCAATAATGTTAGATGAACTTTGTATTAAATATTTCTTAGACAACAAAGAGAAATTACAGTTGGTACATCATACGATAGATGATTACGATACGATAGATGCTGCTTCATCAACTCATGCTTTTGTTTATTTTATAATGAATCCTCTCTTGTATTATTTCAGTAGTATGGATGCATTTTGCGGCCCTCGCATGCTACGAATCTTTATAAATGAGGTCTCTAAACGAAGAGAATTTCGCGAAGACGTGGCGAATTGCAATTTGACTTTCAAAATATGAAATGTTAAATGCAAATTGCAACACTCTGGAAGAATTTAAAAATCTATTTAGTTTAATAACTCCTAAACGAAGCGTTCTATAGACTTAAATTCTGTAAGTTTAGGGCCAATAGCCTCACAAAAACATTCTTCGCACCATAATCTATAGAATGAGATTCTTCTGGGACATTTTATTACTTTTTTGGTCCGGGGCTTCTCGATTCAACCCTACCTATTCGGAGAAGTGCAGAATCCGCAACTGTAGTGAAATTACACTAATTTCTTGATATTCAGGCGATTAAATTGCACGGGTGTTCCTCTCAATTCGGTACTAAAGTTAAATAATATTCTAAAAAGTAGAGTAGTACTTGCCTGATGCTGTATTTTCGCATGGCCAACTTGACGTAGTTTTCTCAAGAGCAAAACTATCAGAAAAATTCTATGTGGCTATCAAGGAAAGCGAAATTTGTCAGGAAGATTGTATAATTATTTCACATGCTGTTTCTAAGGAAGTGTTGTGAATTGTTCCAAGAGCTTTTCCAGAATTTATAATACAGAATTTATTTAAAATGTATTTTCAAACATCAATTTCATTGTTTTTCTTTTTATTTGATATTCTATAAAACATCGAAAGTTACCATTATACAAATTTTAAAAATTAACACGTTTTGTTATTTAATATATATATAAAATTCTCGTATCACAGTTTTAGTTACCATACTCCTCCGAAACGGCTTGACAGATTTTGATGAAATTTTATATGTATATTCAGTAGGTCTGAGAATAGGTTGTTATCTATTTTTATGCCCCTTAGTGATAAGGGTGGTCCACCCCAATTTTTTAATTTTTCGCACCAAACGTTTTAGGCAACCCGCTCACACGGACGGTATTTCACACGGGCGGTATTTCACCCGCTACAGGGTGTTTCTCCATATTACGCACCTGTCAGCGATGTGCAGAATCTGCTATTAAATGTGAATACCACGGAGAGAGACGGTGAAAGAGAGAGATGGGGAAAGAGACACAGACGGAGAAAGAGAGAGAGACGGAGAAACAGAGAGAGGGAAAGAGAAAGAGAGATATAGGGGCAGAACAATGTCTGCTGGGCTCAGTTAGAAAAATGTTTGTCTCCGCGATTCATTGTTGCGTTAGGTTTGCGTTATAAATACTATAATTAGCAAGAAAAAAAGCATAGCAATTACTATTTGACTACAGGTAGATATGACATTGAGACTAGGAACTTTGTTTTAATAATTTGTGATCTTTGTTGTGGAAATGTTTAATTAGCCTTAATTAATTAATGTTTAGTTATCCTTCGGAAGTTGATATTAAATTCTCGGATGTACAAATGGGGAATAGATTCATTGTTGAACAGTTAAAAATGTGTACATGTATTTTTAATAATTTTTTAAATGATTGTTCTTTAAAGGTTTATTTTATATCGTTAATTATTTTCTCCTGCCGTCTTTTAATATATAGATTTTCGTTTTTACTGCCATTTAGTGCAACAATAGGTTAAGAAAACCTCAATTGATTTACATGATGTAATGATGTAATTATCACTTAATCAGTATCCCCGCAAGGCGTCTGCCGGCGTCACGTCCGACCAGTGT